>VXCM01000475.1:33386-164403 GCA_014773175.1 Lucifuga dentata | reverse complement strand
CTGGGACCACTTTGGACTTCACCTTCCACGTTCGTTCCAGTTCCTCTTTCAGCCCTTGGTACTTCTCGATCTTCTCATGCTCTTTCTTTCTGATGTTGCTGTCAGCTGGGACTGCCACATCTATCACAACGGCCCTCTTCTGCTCCTTGTCAACCACCACCACATCTGGTTGGTTAGCCAGTAGCTGCTTGTCTGTCTGGAACTTAAAGTCCCACGGGACCTTAGCTCTGTTGTTCTCAGCCACCTTTCTCCCAGTCTGTATTCGGCACAGATGTTCCTGTACACTATCCCAGCCACCTGGTTATGCCTCTCAGTGCATGCTGTCCCAGCTAGCATCTTACACCCTGCTACTATGTGCTGGACTGTCTCTGGGGTGTTTTTTAGATGTATATATATATATGTATATACTGTATATATACATATACATATACTGTACATATATATACATATACATATACATATACATATACATATACATATACTTACTGTAGATATCAGAAAGGTTATTGAACATTCAGTGTATATTATTTTGATATCAATGTTTGTGACCAATGGCAGTGCCTAGTGTATACATGAGAGTGTGAGACCACCTCTGCAGGCCCAGCAGAACAAGCTGGTGACCTAATTATGATGAATCCGGGCTGGGAGGAGCTGTCTGGCCACCAGCCGTTCCTATGTGGTTTTACAGTCCACAGCAACAGCATGAAGCACCTCATCAAAACAGCAAGATGCATCAGCAATGCACCTACTGCCTGTCCAACTATCTGAGTTGAAAATAGAGTGAGAGGGAGTATTTATGGATTTAAAATGCAAGGGTTTGGACAGGAAGTTGTTATTTATTGTTAAAGTTTACTGTTTATCATGAAAATTTGCATGAATTTCACTTATGGCAGACAAAATTTGTGTGCTTTTTTAGGCCAATCTGTAATGGAATGAAAATTATGTGAGCTTCTCATTGGATTATTCGTATCCCTATTGAGTCCCAGGTACCAACATCAAAGAGCAGCTGTTCGGGAATACACACACATTACCGCATGACCTCTTTTAACTTATGAGTAAATAGTGAAACAGAATACTGTGGGGGCTTGAGAAATGCCCGCCCTGTCGTTCGGCATGACATTGCACCTCTGAGTGGTATTAGGTGCTATCCACATCATGTTTATTCAACATTTAGCATGAATATGTTGATTTAATAATTTTTTGACTACTTAGATGGACATTAAATCCTTGGAATCACCTAAAATATTAACTGAGATGCATTCTGCAAAGAGCCAGTGGTACCTATAGAGCATCTCTGGAGATGTTTTGGATGTTTTCCTTCTGTCTAGTGGTTATCTGATCATCAGTGGAGGGAAAAAGTGAGTATGGAGCACAAACAAAAGGTGCTTGAATAAACTAGCTCCCGGCCACATTATTCAGACTCTAGGTATTGTACTCTGCTGACAAGTCCCAACAGGACATGAGCCTCCGGAGCAGCTTCTCCGGATAGGTGCTTGATGAGGATCTCATGGGAACAAAAAATGTTGTGTAGATAATGTGTCTTTCCTGCTGCACAACAAATATCCAAATAACAAATGACAACTATTCTTCTGAATGCTTGATTATAATATAATTCAGTTCACTTAATTCCCTATTATTTATTTAATTTGCATAGATTACTACAAGTGCAGCAAATTTGTCAGGTTTCAAGAATAATTTTTTAATCTAACTGATTATTTAATCAACAAGAGTCAATCTGTGTACCTAAATCAAATAGGCCTTTTACATGAAATGAAATTTACTCAGCACATTCATGCTCCCCAGAGGATGTACTCCTTCAATTTTGGAGCCTCCATGAGCTGGTTTTTCCTCCCCCTTTCACCACACTGTGGTCAAATTGAATCGACTTTGTGGACAGCATATCTAGATTACTGCAAACTTTCCTGTTATATTTATTTTTAATTGATGAACCCTAATTTTTGTGACTCCTTGATACTTCCTTAGATGCTAGAATTTCCCCTTGTACAGTTCATAACATGTCTCAGATTCTGATGGATTGACTGCTGTTGAATTAGATGCTCACTTTCATTCTCCTTAGAGGATTTCTATGTTTGAAATTTCCTGCAGTGCATGTCAAATGACTGAATTTAAATCCTGCTGACTTTGGCAGTCCTGTGACTTTTCTCTTGCACCACCCTTACATCAACACTTCCACTTGTGTCACACTGCATAAGGTAACATTACATTTGCTGAGATGCTCCCCAGAGGAAGAACCCTTATGAATTTGGTAACTATATTGATCTGTGGTGCCATCCTTAGCTGAGCGACATGAGAAGTCAGTGCTTCCCATTACTTGTTTACAGAAAATGAAGCCAAGGCTTTGCACAGTCTGACCCAAAGCTAAAGTTACAAAACATTTATCACACAGTAATTTGTCCTGGTAACTACTTCCTACACTGTGGATGAACTTTATTGTTATTTTTATTCTAAGAACATAGTGTGAACTTTAATTCTTTTTAAACTGCCTGAGAGAGAGAGAGAGAGAGAGAGAGAGAGAGAGAGATGTCACATTTTGAGCCACTTTCATGCACAATAACAAAAATTTTTTTCAAATACTGTAATGATGAAACTCTTGCAACTGTTCTGCACTGATCATACAAAAAATGAAGCCAGGGTTTCTGCACATTTTGATAGGCTATGATCGTCTGTATAATGCAATGGCAGTCATCAATCATGTTGAAAATAATATCAATATGACTGTTTTTGGCTTGAATCAGACTTATTTTGATCACCGGAAGAGTCGAGACACAGCAGTGTTTACACCAGCATGCAACAAAACTGTCCACAGTGAAGTAAAAACTCTCGTGGGACTGCCTGGTTTTATTTATGCTGAGCAGAACGTGGTTTTGCTATTTTCCTGTTTTTCGAGAGTAGTCAGAAATATTTCACCACTCTAGATTTAAAACAGAACCCACCAAGTAGCTGGATACTTCTGTGGGGTGATATTTTGCAATTATGAGTCTTATAAACAGTGCATCAATATCACAATCCCCTCTCTGAGAAACAGATTGTTTGTCTTTCCAAGCTAGTAGTCACAGTCTTCACTGCCATAAATATCTCCTGTCATTGGTGCATTCCTCTGCTGCGCCGCAGCCTTTGAGTATTTTCAGAGATTGCCTGGTCTGCACCAATGCCTTCATTCCAGCGGACTGATCACAGGAGACCTGATCCAGCTGTGTCATGAGCCACAGAGCAAACCACGGCTGATAAGAGACGGAGAAGACACTGACTGATGTGGGATAAGGCATGGCTTTAAAGGCAATGAGCACCATTTGGATTGTATTAGGAGATAATGCTAATGACATTCAGATTAACGCTAATTTAGAACTTTGTTATTCAAGCAACACTCACAAGCTTTGGGTTTAGATCACTGCTGATAGCATCAGTAGGCAGATGAGGGAAGTAACCAAGTCTGTTTACACAAACACTGTACTTTACTTGAGCAATCTCTGCTTTCACTCCACCATATTTCAGTGAAAAGTCAGATTTTGCATTTAACATGTGAAAAGCTCATGAAATATTGCAGTTGTCTGGTTAAAAAAAAAAAAAAAAAAAAAAAAATCTATTCCCTCAACTGTTCAGAAATGCTGAAAAACAGTTCCAGCTCAAAGACATAGTGAGTATTTTGGCATTATCTTAAGAATTTTAGCTAACTTAATCTCTATGGGGCACATAATCCTTCAAGAGAAAATTGAAGATGAAAGGGTTTTCACCCACATGATTCACTGAAAAGAAATAAAAGATAGATTTGGCAATTCTTTCAATTTTATCTTAATTTGTGCTGCTTTCCATTTCATTTCATGTCTCCAGTCTTGGGGCTTTACATTATTTAATTATCTCCGGATATTTTAATTTTTCAGAACACTGACAGGGACAATTTGTCAGAAAGAGGAGACCTATTTTTTTAATTTTTTTTATTTTGCCACTTACTGTATACTTGAATACATTTAACTCTTGTTTAATTTTACTTTGGTAAAATTTAGAATGTAGGCCTTTTACTTGCAATGAAATACTTTTTCCATTGTGGTATTACTACATGTACTTAAAGGATTTGAGTACTTCTTCCATTACTGCCAGCATTGTGCAAGCCACTCAGGGCGAGCACAGCAATGCATATCCACTGACAGCCTGTATTTAAAGAAATTATTATAATCTCTGATTTTATTATTAGTTTTGCATTTTACTTATCTTCCCTGACCTAACATTCTGTCATCTTTTTTTTCCCAAAGGGACACAGTGGAAACAGGCTTTTGGTTTTATTGTGTTTTTATCCTCAACAGTTTTAATTGAATGTTTGGACTGGATGAACACAGACTGTCATAGATCCTTCATTAATGTCACATAAATCTATTTTTCTATCTATCTATCTACAGGCAGACACGTCATCATCCCACAACAGTGGTGTTACTTGCCACAGACAACTGGAATGTTCCACTGGGATGACAAAGGGAGTGTCCCATCGCAGAAGGACACACAGCAACACCCCCTCCACCAACACACACACACATACACCCCTTCANCCCCCCCCCCGCAGCTAATCCTCCAGTCCAAGCTAACTGGTGAGTGGAGACAAATGGCGAGAGCTGCCTGGCAGTGAGAGAGCAGCAGGTGCTGCGCTGTCAAAAGGCACTTCACACTTCTGTGTTCCCACACCACCGTCACTATTGGCCCCCTGCAAGTCCCGACCGCCGTCTCCACGGCAGGGAAGAGGAGACTCTCCAGGGCCTGCTTTGTTATCAGCATGCTCCAGCTTTGAAGTGAGCTGAGCCAGAATCTGGACTGCGTTTACTTGAAGGCATCTTCCTTGTTGTGTGTCAGCCTGAGGTAATTGCGGCTCAGTGAGTAGCCCTGACCGTGATGACACAGTGGTGTGGAGGTGGAGGCAGGCCTCTGAGTACATCAGTGTCTGAAGCTGCTCTTACTCACTAGGATGTGGTGTAGACAAGGGAGCTCCCAAAGGGGGTCTGCTTGCATGGGCATGATTTGTTAAAAGTGTTAACCGTGGTCAAAAATGTCCTAAAATTGTAGTGTTATCATGAAGTGCAGTCGTAGTTTTTCCTGAGGAGTGTAACATCAAAAACATATGGGGCAAAGCAGGACATTAGGAAGTATTGTTTTTTTGTGGTTTATTTCAAAGGGATGGATTTGTTATGTTACATTTTTTTAGATGTTGCATACATTAATTTGATTTCACTACAGATCCAAAGACTTAGAACAAACGTCAGTATTTTGTTTAGTTTTGGGAATTCAAATCAAACTTTAACTGTGTCATTATGTCTTTATTAAAGGTACAATCTGCAATCTAAGTCTGTCAGTTTAAAAGTTTTTCAAAGTCTCTCCTCATCTGCATAAATTGATAGAAGGTCTTGCACCTCTTCATCAGTCCACAGTTTCAGATGCAGTTCAGATGTAGTTTTATATCTTTTTCAAAGAGCCTTAAGACCTCGCTGTTGCTGTTTCAGTGTGTACAAAAACAAGTGAAATGCTAAAGCTAAAAGCTAACAAGCTAAAATCTGGTATCTGAAAATGGAGATTGTGCATCAGTCTAGAGTAGGGGGAAGTTTTGTGTCTGTGACTTACAAATTTGCAGCTTTCAGTCTTGTGAGCGTCACCTACACCAGCTGGAGTAGGAACTAAAAAATGGTTCAGGAACTACAGTTCTTGTACCAAAATGAATCTTGGTTCCTTGGTGCAGAATGAAGGAATGTTTCTGAGCTCCTGAAAAAGTGCAAAAAGGTGCTGTAAATCAGGTCATTTTACTTTAAGATTACTTAACAAACATACAAAAATCGAATTCTCAACTGAAAACTCAGTTATGTCTGTATTAAGCTGAAACTTGCATGGTTGTAAAAAATTCAGGATTGGGACTTTAAGATGCGAGTGACTTACTCTTTATATATTTTCATATGACAATCACATTTGCTCCCCATCGGAAATCTCCGCAAAATGATGTATAATGAGTGAGCGAGTTACTGGCCTTGCACTGCTTATTACATCTCAGGAGAGTAGTTTTCTTATAGTATTAAAAATTAAAGCTGAATCTATCATTGCCATTCTAAAAATGCTGCTAACACATTGCATGAGCACACGAGTGAAAATTTGATCATAAAATTTTCTTCCTCTTAGCCTGCTCACATTACTTTTGCTGTAGCTCTAAAAATACCAATTAACTGCAACCTTCAGATTATTAAAAATTATACATGCACGTCAGGTCTAAATGTCACGATAGATAATGCTGTTCTGTCATACATCATTTTATAAAACCTTCTTACTTGGGCTTCAGACATGTTCATGATGTCAGTGTTAACATGATGTCAAAGGTTAGATTCCTCAGATAGCCAGCTTGCTGCATGGACCCTGTAATCTGAAATAAAATTGACACTGGTCACTGGTGCATTGCAAAAGGCCAGATATCCCCTGCAGGCCTGGTGCAGATGTCAGAAAGGATGTGTGTATCTCAGCAACACCATGCTAAATGAGGGTTGCATCATTTGTAATATCCTGTGGGTCATGTTTTATAATTCTGTGCTTTATTTGAAGTTATTACAGAGTGTCATGTTATGAACTTCTGTGTTCCCTGTGCTGTGTGTGCTCTAATCTAAGACTCTAAGAACATTGGGGATATTCATCTTCTCACACTCCTTTAACTAGCTACAATTAATTATGACTGTTACCCAAATTTAATACATGTTCTCATTTTGAGAGAATAATTGCCTGTCTGCTTTGGACAGCACCAGAGAAACCAACTGATTCTAATTAAAGAAATACAAATCAATTCTCTTTGAAGCTTTTTTTTTTTTTTNTTTTTTTTTTTTTTATGTGAAATCAACAACACCAGTTCCTTTGCAGTCCAAGGTGACAAAGCACATAGAGCAGAGAGCTAAACTGACAGTTAAAGCTTTTTCAAAGCCAGTACACACAGATTAGAGAGGATCTACAAAGTCTATCACAATCTGATAACACTCCTGGTGTTTTCATTGGTGAGTGTCTTGGCTTTTATCTTCTACAACTGCTGAGCTTCCCTTATCATGTGCTGCACAGTCTGGAATTCCAACCTATGATAATTGTCTCGTAATCTCTAGTTACCCAAGCAAAGACTTAAACCAATGTGGATTGTAAAATATTTCACAACATACTGCATACAAATCACTAATGTTGCTCTGAGTTGAAACAAATTTGATAAATTGCTTCTGAAAAAGTGTGTTTTATTTTTCATTTCGATGTATTTTTCATCTCTCACTGCAAAATACACCCCCTGACATGAGGGATACAACTTGAGGGTGAGGTAAAGCTCTTCTGCCTTGATGCCAAGAGAAAGCAGAGGCAATAGCTGACCTTGTCCTTCTTTGCTGTTGGTCTGTGGGTTTGGGCCAGGGACAGGAACTCCCTGTACAGACACTGTGTCTGCGATTGCTGAAACTACTCCACAGTAGAACGCTTTGTTCACTGCCACCAAGGAAAACCTAGACAACAAAAACACACACATGCTGGAAAAATGAACACTTGAGAAGGGTCGTTTTCTCCTCAGACGTCTTGCTTGGATTTCAATGGTAAATAATATTCCCTTCAGAAAGGAAAATCATGGAGCTTTACCAAATGCCTCAAGATAATACTTATAAGACCTGTTGTTATCAAACCATTAATCTACATGTACAAGTAGTTAAAGGTTATGGTGTCTTGCATTAAAAACAGCACATAACCACATTGTGACCTAAGACAGCAGTTGTTTAACTGCGGGGGTCTTTGGCTGGAGGGGAAGCTCATAACTCTGGAAATTAAACAGTTTGGAGGTCATATGGTTACTTGTATCACTTACACATGCCTTAAATCTTAACATTAGCCCTTTAGCCTGCCAATAAAAATAACAACGTAACAAGCTTATGTGCTTAAACTGTACTTTTTGAGGACACAAACATTTTCCTTTTTTTCTTATCCCCACAGGTGAAATGGGATTGTTCCAGTTTTCACTGTAATAACAACTCCATCCACATTCTTGCTCCTGTGCAGCTAAAGAACAACCTGGTGTAGATTTTTCATTCAATTCCGATCGAGCTGACCAAATATCACTAGCAAATAGTGTCATTTCAATCAAGGCACCCTCAAAACTGATGGGTTATCCAATTATGCGCCATGATGCATTTCCTGTGAAGACGGAACATTGCTCATGACCTTTCTTGATAGAAATGAAATTTTCTCCCCCCGAAGCTAAACAAATCTCAGAGTGCTCCACCCGTTTCACCATGAGTGAGTCATACTGGGATAGTCAAACAAGCCTACAAGATGAATCTACAGACATGACTTCAAGAGAAGAGCTGTTTAGAAATCAGTGTATGCAACTATGTGTCACCTGCAGTAGGTCTGTGTTGGCATGTTTCTGGGTTTGGGGAAGTGACAGTGGGCTGAGTCCTTTGGCACTCGCTGTCTCAGAGCAGGTTATGTCTCCCTGCAGCAAGCCGCCACGCGCCTATTGCACCTGATTGTCTCATCGGCACATTCCAGGTAAGAGGTCCCAACAAGCCAGGACAGAGCACCCAGACAGTGATACACTTGTTCAGCAGCCGCAGGTGTAGCTGCACTCTTTTCCCTGCTCTACCAGAGGTGTTAGGCATCGTGGAAGAGCGAGAGTAATCTGAGGCAAGGCAGGCAGAAATCAATGACAAATGACCTTGGTTTCCCATGTTGCACAGTAGAAAAGAATAACCATTTTTTGTGGTCAGCATATTGACCCATATTCTTTTCCATCATTTCAGATGGTCATGACAGACAAGTGTAAAAAATGCAATTAAGTAATTCACTGAGTGGGTGCAAGGAGGGCAATTCATTGTAGAAGGGATTTATCAATGTACACATTAAACCTTCATCGTTCAACCTATTACATAAGGAGGCTGACAGCAAAGTGTAAGTACAGGGATATATAATAGGGCACTCATTAGAGCACATACAACCGCCAAGGCCAAACAAGTCAAGACAAAATTTGTCTTGTTCTAATATACTTGCCCAAAGAGAAAGAAATGAATGATTATAATAATAACTTAATTGCTTTACTTATAATTTTTCCACATCAAATTGTATATCTTGATAGCCTATCATGGGATAAATATGCCTTTTAATTAATACTGGTAGATTACTTTTGAAGAAATTGAGAAAAAATATTGAAAAACCCTGCCTATATAGATAGAAACAGTAGATAGACAGACAGATAGATAGATAGATAGATAGATAGATAGATAGATAGATAGATAGATAGATAGATATACCCCTGGATTTGGGTCAGCACCAAAAATTTAATGTGTTTTTCCCTGGGCTATATCCCACACTCTTCCACCAAGTTCTATCAAAATCCATGTATGAATTTTGAGTAATTCTGCTAACAATCCAATGCAACACTACAGCACTCACCTCTAAAATAATCACAAGTGAATCAACACCTATATGAAACAAAATTTATTTATTTATTTAATTTCCTTCTCTGAAGTAGAATAATACTCTCTTGCTGAAAATACATTTTTTCCATAGATGAATAACTTCTCTTCATCCATTCAGACATGCATTACCATGTGCACCTTCTAAATGCATGTTTTTGCGGGTCTGCTCACAGCAATTGTGGGGTGATTCAGTTATTCAGAAAGAGGGAGGAAACAGGAACTGAAGCATTTTGATGATGTAATTGGCAGCAGATGCAGAGGAAGATGAAGTTAAAGGAAAAGGAATTCAAAATAATGTCTGTTTGGGCATGCATCGGAGGGCTATCATCACGAGCACAGAGAGATCATGCTTCAAAGTCTGTCTCGCCGATTCACCATTCCTTCAGTGCTTTCATTTGACAGTCATCTAAGCTGTGAGAGAGAATCTCAGTTTGATTCTTCAGTGCCACTGCAGCGCTTATATTGTTGAGAACAATCCATTTGTGAAAGGATTCGCTGATAAAAGCTACCTATCCCCACC
The DNA here is from genome assembly GCA_014773175.1 of Lucifuga dentata. Classification (NCBI taxonomy): domain Eukaryota; kingdom Metazoa; phylum Chordata; class Actinopteri; order Ophidiiformes; family Bythitidae; genus Lucifuga; species Lucifuga dentata. The sequence goes on along the minus strand of VXCM01000475.1, from coordinate 154,419 downwards.
TGTTCAGGGCTCACATAAGCCATTTAGAAAACAAATTGGATATGCTAATATATTGCAAGCTGGTTGTAAACAGCCTCAGCTTTGCTCATTCTGTGCAGTATAGTATCAGCTGGGAGGCAAAATTCAAATTCCTCATTAAAGCATCAAAACTTTTATCCCATCCAGGATAAAAGTCATTCTCTCATTGGAAAGTTATTGCAAAGAAGACAACCAAAGAAGGTCAAGTAGACACTTTTTCCTCCCTCCTTGCGGTCTGACAATGGAGCACTGAGAACAACAAGCCAGGGCAGTAAGAGGATGCAGAGGGGGGGATGCAGGCTGGGACCTGCTCAGGCATTAAGTTATGCCTTTGTAAGGCAGAAGCACTTGCCTGTGGCAGGTGCAGGTAGCAGACGTGACGCTGCCGAGGTGTTTCTATTGAGAGGTACCCAACCTGTCGAATTGTCAGGACAAGTTGGAAGCTCAGTCACCACCCTGCTCAGAAAGCTAAGCAGATCTACACACTATGACTTGCACTTCTAAAGATGGGATGGAGGAACTGGAAAATCCCAAGGCCTGAACATAAAATTATAGGATTGTTGTGATAGTTGTAGTGGAGGCTAATGTGGAAGATAATACATCATAACAGCAATTTCAATCCCTGGGACTGTCTCTTTTATCTTCCATCTTATAAAAAGCACTAGTTATATATCGTTGCTCAGGAGTTATATTTAAAATTGAAAATGTTAGTTTTTTTTTTTTTTATATAGGGGAGGACTAATCCTAAAACTGGGTTTATAATAAGCAGTTCACTTATGTAGATTTACAGTGGTGAATTCTAATTCCACTGAAGAGCTCCTATATTTTCTGTTAAGGCTGAGACAATCGTTTCTGTTCATTTAACCCTCGCTGCACGTCCCCACAAATACTTTCTACCCCCATGTGTATGAACTGATTAAAATTCTGGCATTTGTTTTTATGCCACAAAAGCACCTGTAGCTGCCTATGCAGTGCAGTGATTTTCCAACAAATGTAAGCTTGCGAGTCTGGTCATGTCAGGTGGGATTCTTGTCATCAGTGTAACAGTAATCATCTCCACAGAAGAGGCAGAGTGGGAAAAGCAAATGAAAAGGTTCAGTGTGAAAAATGCACTGAAGAAGTTTCTGGAGGAGACATGACTCACTGAGCTACACTTGTTCAAAACATTAACTTGTTGTAGGAGTGGCACTGGAAGGCCCCTGGCAACAATTTTCAGGTTCAAAGATGTTCCAGTGCGAATTTATTCCTGACATACTGCAGAGAATTTGGTTCCTCGGCACAGTGGTGTTTGGTCAGGACTTATCAAAATTCCATGTTTGGATGCTTTGCAGTTTGATCTAAGCTATGAAATTTAAGATCTAGAACCTGTTTCAGCCTGTGTTGAGAAAACCTGGGTGAGATGATATGCAAGATTTTCAGCCCTCATACTGGTTGGAAAATTTAAAGATCGAGTCAGAGCGACCAACATGGAGTCACAGGAATTTAAATATTCCTCTCAAATTCACTTATCCTGCTGCTTTTTATCAGCAGGTAAATTTAGCATGTACATACAGTACAGTGGATTACTTTTTTTTTTAATGTTATTCTCAACAGCCAGTAATGATATGTATCTCAAACAGAACATTTAGCTGCAATTACCATCGTCTTCTCCTGAAGGAATGAAGAGTATAGCAATGAGGGCAGGGTAAGCAAAATGATCTGCCTTTCTTTCTCTATTTGCTTTGCCTGAATGAACAGCAGATCCACCAGCATGGCAGTGTCAGAATAGATTAACGCCATGGTCCATCTCCCCAGCTTCACAAAATAAAATCCTCTTAAAAGCAGGGGGATGTCACTCAATCTCCTGCGACTTGTACTTGCACGGTGGACTAAGGAGCTCTGACAACTGGGAAATATACCTGCACAAACAGAGGAAGTTTAAACTGAAAATGAGCCCCCAACATGGTATTTACCAAGGTATAGAACATTGTAAATATAGAGGGAAAATTTTTTCCTCAAGAGGGACTGCACATGCTTTGACTGCAAAAATTGTGACACTATAGAAATGCTAACAGATATAATCTAAAATATAAGATGTACATATAGTTTTTTATTAAACATATTTGCATTGTTGAAGAAGACATGTTCCAATAGGTCTTATCTCAAAAGTATAAAAAAATTTACAAAAAGCATCTTGTGTTGCCCTGAGCTACCTGTATTTTATAATCATGGCCCAAAGCTAAGAGTAAAAAGGCTTATTTTCCAAAACCATTCAGTTTGCAATCTGTAACTAAGAAAACAACAGGAAGTTCCTTTGTGAAGAGCCCAAAGGCAGAGGTTAAGAGTTCACTGCTTACAAAACCATGTCATTATTCTCCTTCCAAAATAACAATTTTTTACTAAGTAAAAAAAAAAAAAAAANAAAAAAAAAAAAAAAAATCAGTATTATGTGAATTTACAAAAACAGGGCTGTTAGTGTCCATAAACCTGTGTAGTACAGATGCAGTGTAATGAGACTGATTCAACCTTTATCGAACAAACATGTACAGTGAAAATATAATACAATGTATTAAAATATATTTGAATATATAGAAGAACACATTTATTTTCAATGTATATATGTGTATATATAATATATTCAGATGGTAAATATGTGGAAAATAAACTTTTTCCAATACATGAACAGTGGCAATAGCTTGTAAATTGCAATACATTGCAAATATATTTATGACAGCATATGATTGATTTAATTGATAAAACTAGATAAGAGAATGGACATGCAAAGACAATTTTTCAAAATTATGTGATGATTTAGAAAAATGGTCCAGGTAACCAATAAGTTTTTATTGTAGGTTTTCTGGATTTGTTCTGCTGTTGTGTGTGTCAAACAGCCAATTTAACATCCTGGCATGTCACTGAAAGTTAGCCAGTCTTGGCTAAATCTGGCATATTACATTTGATTGCAGATTAATATGCCATATATATATATATTGCGTATGTTTCACCCTGAGTGTGTGAATAAATGTGTCATTGTATTTGCTGGTCGTCTCACCTCCTGTGATACAGCACAGAGATGACACACTGGTGTCTGCTGAAATATTGGGTAATGGTGACCTGTAAGGTGGATTTCCTGCAGGAGGCTGACACAGTGTTAGTGCCTGTCAGCTTAATGCCCACAGCAGCATGCACTGTCTGTCACAGTGATTATGTCAGTGCAAACACATGCATACACACTCACACTCACACTTTATGTACATCATACACACACACTAAAACAATAGAAGAACATAAGTATGAACAAGGTGAAGGTTTCTTTGATGTTGTCCATTCTTCTTTGTGAGGTGTGGAAAAAAAGGATTGGTCAAGGGATCAAACTTTTCACAGGAGCTGGAGAGGAGTCAATGTTGTTTTTCCTGAGCTTCTGAAAAACATCAACTGCTATTTGAAGTAAGGATGTAATAGTCGAAGTTTTCAGCCGAGCACTGCATGTCTCTCCACAAATCAATTGGAATCACTTTCTGTACAGCAACAAGATTTCTCTCTTCTTCTCATCTCATAGTCTCATTGATCATCAGGGTTTCAGAGTCAGTGGGTACAGGTGTGATCATCATCCTAAGTAGATGCTGCATGTGAATCTAAATTACACCTGTGTGTGTGTGTGTGTGTGTGTGTGTGTGTGTGTGTGTGTGTGTGTGTGTGTGGGTGTACACTTACACCATGTGTCTATGTTTTGGTATGCATAGGAGTGTACATGTGGGGGCGCAGTGTTATGCGAGCTTACATTGTATACATTCTTGTGTGGTTTCCGAGATTGAACAAATGTTCACGCAACATCTATGGTCTGAAATAAGTAATTTCAAAATAGTCCATACAGAAATCAAATATATGAAAACACCCTATGTCATGCATGCATATACAGTATTTTGGAATAACATATATATTAGAGATAGCACTATTATCTCTAATATAGATGTTATTCCAACATACTGTAGAGATAGCTCCTGCTGAAAACATATATATTAGAGCTAGTAGTGCTATATTCAAAAATTGGAACAGTTTCATATATGGATATACTTGTATATATCCTTGTATGACACATACATGGAAAATCTATGAAACCTTATATGATAATTTACATGTCTGTCATGTATGTTAGTCTTTTTTGTTGCAAGCATGTTGTTCTTTGCATAGATTATATATATCATTTACAAATATGTGAAATATATTGCTGCACAAGTGTGTTTAACATATACTATCAATATAGTGTGTATTTAACATCAAAGTATTTTTATATATGCATATGTATTGGTTACACATACATGTTTACATTCTATGGATTACACATGTATCAACATTAATAAGGAAGGGCCACATATGACTTATATGACTGTATTTTGGAATTGAATAATATATGTTTATATTTTAGATTACCACATGGAAATTTTCAGAACTGCTTTAATATTGATTTCTAATATGATTTCTATCATGCCATTTCATCATATAGTTATATATGTATATAGTATATATAGGTATATTTTATATATATTTATATAGTATATATAGGTATAGTTATATGTGTATATAGTATATATATATAGGTATAGTTTATATCCTCTGGATTTAAATGTGGATTTTAATATGAGCATTATGTTCTAAACGTAACTAGGTGATATATTTTAAAAATTGCAAGTATTGTATTTTAAGATGATTATTCTGATGTGTGTACAACACTTTGCCTCTTTGCCACTTTGCCTATATATATATATATATATATATCCATATATATCCATCCATCCATCCATCCATCCATTTTCTATATATATATATATGTATATATGTGTGTGTGTGTGTGTATCTTTGGATAATGTATACCTGATTGTATTGTTTTATTGTCTTTGCACTGTATCTTTAACCCTGTATTTTACAATACAGTTGGGTACTTGCTATATGTTTGCGTAGGACCTGGTATTGCAAAGTGTAGGACTTCATATCCCTGGTGCACTTGCATGATTTGACACAGGTGTGTTCAGTCTGCTCCGTTATAGGATGTCAGTCCTCTTTGTTGAATATATGCCCTGAAGAAGGTGTATGACTGAAAGCTTGGCAATAAATACCTTAACATACAATGGATCCAAGTATACAGAGCTTTTTTTCTATGTTACTTGTGCTTTTTTGCACCTTGGCTTATGTTGTGTGTGGTGATTTCTTGTTATTCAAAATTTCATTATATAGTGAAAATTTGGTGTTCAAACCTGGCCAAATCTTGTGATCTGCATCCTTAAAATCCTTGTTGGGGTGTGTGAGTGCACATTGCAACGCCCTGCAGTATTTGTGTATACATGTTTTTTGTGTGTGATAACTCCAGCTTAATGATAGAGTGACAGTGGGAGAGACACACCACCCCAAGCAAGCAGAAAAGCCCTACATTCCAGGGCTGCGAGCTGTGAATCTGAGCACTGATTGCAAGTTAAAACATGCAGCTAGAAGCCACCACTGTTTTAGTAAATACTCTCAGAGCGAGTGTTTAGAGATCATAGCTTTAGGACAAGGGTGGGATTGATTTCCCAAACAGGGATTATGCGCTGTGGTTGTCCAAGGCATTGAAAGGTGGAAATGGAAAAAGACGGCTTCACCTGCTAAAAAAAAAAAAAAAAAAAAAAAAAAAAAAGGTCTTTGATAAGAATGTTTTAGTTATTCTAAAAACATAAGTGCCTGTCATATTTTTTGTTTGATTCATCTGTATGTGTAAGATCAATGTGCATAAATTCTCTGTAAATCCTACAAAATTAAATTTATAATATAGCAGAGACTGTGAAACAGTCAGTCGATCTTTTGATTTCTTCCATGCTGTAATAAGAAATTAGGAATTTATCCAGTGGCTCAACTTGGCTGCATAAATCTGCATAGATCACCACCTGCCACTCATATCTGAAACACCTGCTTCCTCTGCAGTGTCCATCGCCAGCTGGCTCCCTGCTAAAACCCTCATAGTCATTAAAAAAAAAAAAAAAAAAAAATTAAAAAAAATATTAACGCAGACGAGAAAAAACACATTTACCACTTCTCATCCTAAACGTTTAATACTATAAATGTTAAGAGGACTATTCTACACCTCCTTTATATTCTCCTCATTTCTAATGTGCATTAACTCACTTTTAACAACACTCTTCTTTCCAGCTGTCCACGGGTTTGTTGAGCTATGAGAAGTTTCCTTAACTCACATCCAACATCATCAAATAGAAAATGTTCAGAATAATATTAACTACTCCAAAACATCTACTCAGTAACCTTTTCCCCCTGTCTTTCTTTAATGAAAACATTAATCACACAGACTTACTAGTGTGACTGCCTAACATCCGGTGTTCCCAAGTGATAACCTGGAAGACTGATGATTACAGCGGGACAGATTAATGTCTCAGATGGTGACACGCAGAACGATCATGCTTAGAACATGGAGTAAGGAGGATCCACTCCACCTACAGGAATCTACTGGATATAACAAAATGCATCCACTGTGGTTTTGTGGATCCTTTTAACTTGACTTGATAACAAGCACATTTGGCTGCATAGTGTGAAAGCTCTGGTCCCCCTTGCTCGTGCCTGCCTGTGCTTCATTGCTTTTCTCATTGTAATTCACTGCCTTTTCTGCCATTTTTGCCCTGCTCTGTACAATTCTTTGTCTGTGTGGTTCATTCATCCATTTTTCACATCCCCCATGTAGTAGTTAGATCACTGTCATTTTCTTTTTCTTTTTTTTTTTTTTTTTTTTNTTTTTTTTTTTTTTTTTTTTGTTCCTCTGCCCAAACAAGCCATTTTTTCCTGTTGTAGGCCTTGTTGTGATACTACTACTGTGATCTAAATCATGCTCTTTTTTTATGCTTTGCAAATCAAATCAAAGTAGTTTGGTTAAAGTGGTCATTTAAGCCACACAGAAGAAATGTATGTCTCTGCCAGGGAATATATTCCCAGGAGAAGACAGTTTTTGCAGAGAAATTAAAATTATTATGCCTTCTACATTTGAAGGTATATGTTAGCAGGCAAAACATTGAATTTTAAGGTGGTGTATCACCTCTACATTTGATTTTGAAAGATTGGGGATATGGAAAAATAACACAAAAAACTAAAATATGGTTTTATGTTTTGGAAAATGACTGGCAGTAAGGTTGTATTTATTGGACTCAAACATACAAAATCCAGGAGAAAGTCACGTGTTGCAAGCTACATTTCAGCAATTGTTTGTATATGGGTGCAATCAAGCTCAGGGCTGCTCAAATTGGCTGATTTTTTTTTTTTTTTTTAAATCAAAAACTTCAACGATTCAGTCCAAATCAAAAAGTTCTGTAATGAGGCTCATTTAACTGACTTCCAACTAGATATAAATGAACTTTCTGACTTTGTCCTCTGCTTAATTTCAAAGGGAAGTCTAAAACTGTAAAAGTAGCTTACAGTGATTATGCACAAAGGAACACTTAACATTTTTGACTTTTTCATCATAAATTTTCATCACATAGCCTGTAGCCAAATATATCCTCCAATGACTTAGTCGGTTTTTTATTGTGCAGGAGCAGAAAGTGGTTGTTGCGCCTGACGAAATAAGGTCCTATTGCCACCAGCTGGACCAGAGCTGCAGTGCACCACCTGTAGGAAACACCTGTGCTTAAAACAGACAGGTGTGTTCCTTCATTTAGTGAGCACATGGTGTTTATACCTGCATGCTGATGAGAAAAGCTTTTAAATATAATTATGGAGAAAGACATGATAAACTTCTCAGAATTCTAGAGATTTTGTTTCTTGCAGACAAACAGACTTTTAAATAAGTGAAATCCTCTCATAAATATGACTGGAATTTGTTTATGCAATGCTGTGTGTTATTGATGAGCACAGCAGCTTACTCATATTACTTTACACAGTGAAACCTGCTAAAATTTTTCCCATGTTATTACTGCATGTCACTGAAAAATAGGAGAAACTGATGGGTCAGAATGGTTTAGGTGTAAGGCACAAACAATGAGCCACATGCTTGTTACTGATGCTTATATCCAACTGAGCTTGTGGATTACTCAACAGGGTTGGACTGTCACCGGAAGCAGATCTCCAAAGACCAGTTGTCAGTGAAACAATGGCATTGGGATTGAATGCAACAAGTGGCTCTGAATCAAATTCCAGTCTGAGGGATGCATACAGGAAGCTGTAGTAAACCAGGAAGGACACTGCCCTTGCTCTTCCTCTGGCACTTCAAAAATACACCATCTATAGGCATCAGATGTAGATGCTGTCAGATCAAGATCCTGTTTTCACTCTTTTTCTGTTCCACATTTACAGTTTCCAGAAAGGAGAAGCAGCGGAGTACAGAGAAATTGGCCATGCATGTGACTCAAAGAAATTAGAATTTCTCAAGCAGTAGCATTGTATCTAATTTTAGCTGATTTGAGCAAGTATACTTGATAGCTAATCATGCTATAGGCTCTGTGGATATGGAGAGGCATAAGAGGAAGTTATTATGCAGCACTGCCACCATGAATTGCTGACCTATTACAGACTTCTGAATCCATGTCACGTTGTCATAGTGACAGTGATTCATAAGTCACTTGACAATATTAAAATTGGCTTTGAAAACTCAAGTGTTTCTCTCTAGCCGTTAATATGAACTATGTTCTGACATGTCACATTTAGTTATGGTTATACATTGAATTATTAGCTTATTAGGTACCTGTACAGTCTAAAGTAATTCAATAAAATGGCCTTGCAGTAAATTCTTTGTGAAGCGAATAATGCCCAGAACTGACTCAACTGTATAGTCATTTTGAGGATGGTAATGGTGTATTTTATAGTTATGTTTATTTTATTATTTTATTGGCTCTGTCTATTACTTTGTGGTTTTTATGGTAAGACTTGTTCTAATGTTGTTTTAAAAAGTACTGAAATTTTTATCCACCTTTTTTACACACAGGTGAGGGACACAATATTTAAAACATCTCTCAATACAATCCAACACAATGCAACACCACTACAATATGTTGCCTCAAAAACAGAGTTGAAATAACATGTCTCTGATGCAAGCACCATTTGCACCTTGCATTAAAATGATCTATATCCAGATCTATTATCCAGGAGGTAAATTGCATGTTAATGCAAGATGCATATGCATCCAAAAAGTACAGTGCAGTGGAATCGCAAATTGTGACTGGATCTCAGTTACAAACTAGCTGGAGTAAATGAAATCCACACAGCTGCAACACATTTGCAAGATAAAATTCGGCCCATGTCTACCTGGCTCCAATCCCTCTTGTTAATAAAGTTATTTTGAATTGGCAGTTGTGAGCTGCCATAAATGGTTATCTGCACCTGGATGGCAATCCATGCAAAAAAAAAAAAAAAAAAAAAAAAAATTAGTTATTTTAGAAAAATAGATGAATTTTTTCCATGGAGCAAAGCTGAATTCAGATCATGAGAATGTTTTTTAATGCAAGGTGTGCATGCAAGTCCTGACATTGAATGTCATTACCAGGGTAATAAGGGTAAAGGTTGTCATATTGGATTGCACTGGCAGGTTTACCTAATAAACTGTTAACTTGGCATGGTAGTATTTATACTGGTCTACAAATAAAGCTTGTATCATTTAAATGGAATAGCTTGATAAGTTAAGCCTACAGGTATGTACTTGGAGAAGCCACAGGAGCACAGGAGCACTAAGCCAACAACATAAGTAATGAAACAGAAATGGGAAAGTACCATGTAATGTAGTATCTGCATCCAATCTCGTTTTCTCTCTCTCTCTCTCTCTCTCTCTCTCTCTCTCTCTCTCTGTTACACATTGCTGGTGAGCTGCACAGAGGATGGACTTCCAGCTGGAAATGTTCTATTGGGCTTTGGGCCCATTTCCTATAATCTTTGCTTATTAAAAGCAGTCCACCCTGGTATATTCACATGCACGGTGCAACAGCATACCATAAATCCTTGTAAAAGACAGAATGTGTGAATGTGAAAAAAGGGAGAGAGAGCAAGAGAGAGAAAGAAGAATGAGCAAAGTAATTATTTACCATCTTTAATATCATCTTGATTCATTATCCTCTTAATTATTGGTTCTAAAGGCAGAGAAGGAACAGGAATTCTACAGGGTGTATTCTTCATTTGAGCAACTACAGCAGGTATGAGTTGCTATCGCAGTAAATGTATGAGATTAATAATTTGGACACTGATAAACAGTGTTGATAGTCTGCTGGATAAACACCATCAACAAAATATGAGTCATATACGTTTCCATTACTTGATGTATGGATTTGATATTTGCCGAAGATGAATGTATGCTGAGGGTTTTTAATCAGTTCTTTGCACAATCAAGCTTTTGGAGTTTTTATGTTGGTTGCGATCTGTCAGAATAATGTGTGAGAAATGAATATGACCTTTCATACAGGAAAAAATATGTGCTGTTAATTAATCTTTTACAGTAATTGTATTAATATTGAGCTTGGATCACTGCGCAGGGATCGATTTACAACAATATAACCAGGAAATACTTTTTGGAAAATGACTTCTCATATTTTTTATTTGCTTTAATATGCACAAATTAGATTTCAAATGAACGCTAATAAATTGAATGCATGTAAATCAGGAATTAATTAATTGTATCAACTCAAGCACTTTTTGTTGATTAGGACTTGTAATAGTACCTGTCAACCTTTCATATACTGACTGGGAGAAGCTAACAGGATCCAAGCAACACTGACAATCAATCAATAACTCTAAGAGCTAAGGTGACCTTCACGTCACTTCCCAATCTTTCACAAGGGAAAAAGACTTGCATATGAGTCCCAGGTTCTAAACATTTTGCTATGGTTAAAGTGGGATAATAGTTCACACCCTGGCACCTAAACAAACATATATGTGAGGGAGGAAAAAGGTTTTCTAGTCTTGTTCTTTTATTTCTTTAGACCATTTCTAAATTTAGACTGCAGGATTTTTTAAAGGTTGTTGTCACGAGTGTGAGTCAATGTGTGGATATAAATTATGGGATTCTGTTACAAGTCATTCCACAGACTTTGCTAATAGATCAATAATTTGTTTGTTTTGTGCATGTGGGTGGTTGTATGTGAGTATATGTGTGCAAATGCTGCTGTCTATGAAAAAAAAAATACAAAAATAGAGGCTCTGGAGTAAAAGAAGAAAGACTGCGTAATCGTGAAAGTGTAAGTGTGTATGTCTCTATGTGTGTGTGTGTCGCAGTGTGAGAGTTTGTGTGTAGATCTGAGTTTGCATTTTCTCTAACAAGGCTCTGGCGTCCCCACAGCCGTCAGTGGGATCCACGCTGGGCCTTTTCGCAGTAATCAGCCAGACTGTCTTGCTCTAATTGTTTCCAGATTTGTGTGGGAGGTCAGAGCCCCGGAGTGCTGATCCTTGCCAAGTTTATAAACAGAGCAGTGTTTCCAGATGGCCACTGGCTCCAGACTGGCTAGCAGGTTGATTGGGACCAGAATAATAACAGGTGGAGAACAGACAATGAATTCCTTGACACTTTTTACCTCGTGCACACACACGCACACACACACACACACACACAAAGAGAGAGAGACGCAGTGACACTCTCAAACATGCAGTAACACACTTTCAATATGGTTAACAGGGGAGACTCCTGACGCCGAGCTCACTAACAACCAGAACAGAGAGAAATACAAGCAGAATGGAGAATACATTTGGTGTTTAGCGTCCAGAAGCAGAACAGGGTCTGCTTTAAGGTTTTACATCTAAAAGTTCAAAGATAATCTTAAAAATTCAGATGAGATTTTTTCAATTTTAGCTTCATGCTGTAACACAAAAGTAACTTTATGATTATTGACAGAGTCCTGGAAAAATTCTTCTGACTTCTCCTTTGAGGCAGAGTAATGTTTGACATTGTACAATGTCTTTCTTTTTTTCCTGGCTTGGCTTGCTTTCAGCTTTATGAGACATTTTTGTCTTGTGGGAACAATGTCAGCTGTGCATTGCAAAAGAAGAGATTACAAAATATGAGGTTCCTTCAGGAAGCCAGCTACTTTCCTCAGTTGTTTTTGGATGGTGCGTGAGTTAGTGAGTTCACGTTGACTCTCCAAGGCATCTAATTATTTATTTTTTACATTCCAATAATGTTGTTTTTTTTAAAATGTGTTTTAAAAAATCCCTAAAAAAGTAAGAAAATTAGAAGAATATAAATATATCATATTTAATTCATGTTTGATTCAAATCTCTCCCTCATTTTTTCTCTTTATAAGTTTCCTCTTTAAAAGAAATTTTCATGTTATAAACTTTGTCAAAGCTGAACATTCACTGTTTTTCCAAGAATCGACTGTGTTTGCTGCTACACAGAAACACACACACACACNACACACACACACACACACACACACACACACACACACACACACACACACACACACACACATTCACACTTTGAAAGCAAAGATTTCAGCACCTTCAGTGAAGACATTCCCACCACCATCACATCATTAGCTGCAGCATGTCTCTTAATGCCTCTCTCAAGTTTTTGTTTACAGAATCCAGTCCTTCCAAGGTTTTTGTATGAGCTTGAGAGATCTGGGCTTTACGGGGGGNGGAGGGGGTGCCTTTCATCGGTTTTGCTCTACTACACTTGCATGGGCCAAGGTTGGCCCCTGTTTTTCAGTAAGCGTACTCCACTCCAGATGTGCGGCGGCTCCAGAGTGGCTGCCATGTACAGTAAATCGGCATCTGAGGGCTCGTCAATCTGTGGGGTAGAGCGCTGCGGTGTCGTCAGCCCCAGCCACTGGTATAAACGGAAATTTGTACTGCTGAGCTCCCATGAGGCCCTGGGGGGGGGGATATTTGGATGTGAGCGCTGCAAACACTGAACCTGAACCTGATGAGTAGCGAGGGACAGAGATACAAAAGGTGCTGCAAATGCCTGACTATATTTTCCTCCAAAGAGATAATGAATGGGCTCAGTTGGCTCAGTGTTGAGATAGTAAATGAGCAAAAGAGAATTACTTCGACAAGAGAATAAATGATGACTTTTACAGAGAAATACATCCTTTGCTGAAAATGGAGACATGAGTGTAGAAGCAGGTCTCAGGTTGAGTATTTCGCCAAGCTTTAAAATCAATCACCATCCACTTCCAAGTAGATAAAATGATAGAATCTCATAAACTAAAAAAAAAAAACATCGCAAGCCAGTAAGCTGTGAAATAAAACAAAAAACCTACTCATGCTTAAACATGTCAAGTTTTACTTTGCTGCTGTTAGTAAAATGCAGTTATGTTCTTCATAAACACGCAGAAATAACACCACATAAAAGCCAAAGCGTAAATACTGAGGACCGAGAGAAGATGTGAGTTAATATAAATATATTGTGAAGTTAATGTTAATGCATAAAAGTCTGAGTCATAATAAAGATGTTTGGAAAAGGAAACAGCATTGACTCTGGAGTGTCATCAGAGCAGAAAGCGTTTCCCCCGCACATTCTTCCCTTTACATTTTCCCATGCACGGCACTTAGGCCCTGACTCAGCGCTGTTATCGCTGGGACCAACTCATAGAAAAGCCACTGATGACTTACAGAGTAGAGATCTCATGTCCAGATGAATGTTAGCTCCATCCTAGAAGCAGGTTCCTCCCATTTCCCTTGCATTTCATTAGAGGTTAGCCATGTTTCTGTCACCCTGAACATGGGAAGGCAATCGATAACAAAGGAATTAAGGTGTCAAGAGGGCTCCAATTGCAGTTTGATTCAACTGCGACCTGGCTAAATGACAATAACACTTTATAATAAGATACACAAAATCTGAGCAATTACCAAATAACAAGCAAGAAATAAATCAGGAGCAAAATGCCTATTAATAAATGGTCATGAGTTCCAATTTGGGCACCATTGGGTATGGGTCTTCAGGAGATACAAAGAGAGAATGTAATGCATGCATCATAAGGAAATAATGATTAGTTAGCAGGTACTCGCCATGAGGCATCTGATACATACTGGTTCTTAAAACTGCAATGATGAATTTCTGTACTGGGGGAATCCAAAAAAAGATGTAAATAAGATAAATAATAAGATAAAATGTCCAAATAAGATGACATACACACAGCCCTGACGTATCATTGGTTTATCAAGTGTTATGGGTAATGGTCTTATCAACAATTGCCTATTTACACATCCAGCAGTCTCACGGTAGCCTAGCACTGAACCGGACTCATATTTCTGTCCATCTGATGAATGTAAATCAAGTATTCATGCATCCTTTTAGCTGCTTTGATCTCCACCAGATCCTTAGAAAAATATCTGTTGCTTAACTATCCTCACCAGCTGCTTGTTAACTCTGTCTCAGTCATTTCATGCTGGACAGGTAGCGTGAATTCGGCTTTTCAGAGCTTGTTTGTTGAAAATGGTTTCCTATATTTTTATATCAGAGGATGGTGATGATTGTTGAGAGGCAATTTTTTTTTTTTTTTTTNAATTTTTTTTTTTTTTTTATTTGCAGCCAGAAAACCAAAACAATGACCTGAAAGAGCTAAAAGCTGCTTAAAGAGCTCTAAAGTTGATTCTCAGTGGGATTTGCAATACAAGTTACCTTGTCACATCACTCAGTTGGCTAATGAAATATTAAATGCAGTTTTATATAATTTATTATAATTATTTTATAATCCTTGATTTGACATTATCAGGAGCTACTTGTCAACTATTCATTAAAAAGCAGTTAGTTTCCAATTTGTTCTTACTTGTTCTATGGCAACAACAGCAGGATTTTATGTATTTTATGGTAAAGTGTTACCCAACAGTGTATATCTTATTGTTAATATCTCCTCATGTCTGTGCTGGTCTGTGTTGTTATCCTGCAGTAAGCATGGCCACATCTTAACCTTTCCTCTCAGAACCACAGACCTACTATGCGACCCCTGTCCTTGGTTTCCTGTGGGATACCCCACACACAACTTAGGGTCTCCCCCCCCGCCCTGTAAAGAGGCAAGGCGTCAGAGGCCTGATTACTTGCACTGACCCGGGTCTGTCTCCTCAGGGCGGCTGCCTCGGCACAGTTGCACTGGATCCCATTGACACGGTGAAGGGAGAGGAAGGGGGGAAGAAAACAGGCCCTGGCTCCAGTCAGTCGGCCCTCCTCGGCAGGTTGATGAATGTCCAGGACTTCACGATCTTTGCCACCCAAGCCAATGGAGTCAGGCTACAATGAGTTACAGTCTCTAGGTTAGAAAACCCCGCNACCCCCAGTCAGCCCACAAGCCCCTCAGTCCCCCGAGCTGGCTCACCTCCCTCCCTCCACAAACACTGAAGGTCTATCCTTGACTGCTCTGTGGTGCACTCTGCCACCAACCTCCTCACCCTCTCAACTCTCCGTCCTGACTGGGCTGATTCTACCAGGCAACACACACTCACAAGTCTAACCACAAGCTGGCAACAGTCACCTGAACACATTCCGTTTCATGGCACTTCTAACTGCTATTGACAGGTTGCTGCAACATCTATGTATTCATAAGTCTGAGACACGAACACCTGACTGTTTTTAAAAGTGTAAAGTGGGGTTCATTATAGATTTCACTGCAAACTGTGAATTCAGTTAAAAAATATCCTCTAACAACCAAAATATTACTTTATCTATAGTAAAATTTTCAAGGATCAAGTAAGAAAATCTCAATGGGACAAAGATTTCTTGATACTAGCATAAAAACTGTGCCACCATAACACATTATCAGATCTTACAACTAGAATTATTAAGCCTGTTTAGCCTCATATAAACAATGGAAATGTAGAAACTCAAGCTCCCTGCAGGAGTTCATTTCTACAGGAGTAGAGAATTTTATTTGTGAAATTTTACACATTTAAAATATGTAAATAACAGTGTCTCCATGAAAATTTCTCAGTCATGAAATTTTGACAATCACTGTCATTTAACTGATTGTAGTGTAGTAATCTGCCTTGATCTGTTGTTGTTTGCAGATCCTGACACTAATTTCTAGAAAATCCCTAAAACCAGTTAATTTTTATTGGAAACAGACTGAAACAATTTCACTGCACTAGCAGGTTTTTTTCAGTTGTTTGAAGAAAATAAGACATTCAGGACACACGTCATTTTTTTTCTGTTATGCTGAAAAATGAGCCATCTGTTTTTCTCTTAATAGATGTTTGGGATAATTATTGTTTTGAGATTAATATGTCATCCATCAAATCAGGTCTAACTGAAAAACACATTGACTATATTAATAAAACAAATCAAGAGTCTAACAACCTAGTGCAGATGGTTTTGATAAGATTATTTGCCTGGATAAGAGAGAGAAAAAAGACTAAATTATCTTAAAATGGGATCTTCACACTTCTTGAAGTCCTGATTTGCAGTGTACAATATTGTCCATGCTGAATAGAAGGTGATGGATGCTCAAGTGCCACCAGCCAAACAAATAAATAATAAATAATAAATAATAAATGTGATAAATATTTTATTGCCCTTGTCTTTTTTTACTTCTTACATCGTTGTCTCCGCCGACTGTGTGCCTTGTAAATGTAGAATGCAAAACAGAGGTGAAAACTGTAAAGAATCCGAGCGTTCAGTAAGGATGGCCATAAAACTCAGCAGCAATGGCAAGAGGAAAACAACAGCATTGTTAAGCCTGAACCCCTGCTGCTACAGCTAATTGTGCACTAGTCATGAGCTATTCAATGTCACATTTAGCTAGAGGCAAGTTGAATCAACTGATTGACAAATCCTTGCTCAAGTGTCTCTCTACTCACTTGTACTAGAATATCATTGATATTTCTATAGAGGAATGAATGTAATCACTCGCTCATTGTAAAGCTATCCATAGTTTCTTATGTGAATGTATAGAGGCATGTACAGTGATCTTAGGTGAAAAGTAACTGATTAGCTGAAATCAACTGCATGATAAAAAAAAAAAACAAAAAAAAAAANCAAAAAAAAAAACAGCAGGAGGTATGATGAAATTAGACAGGGCTGAAGACAAACATGCGATGCCGTTAGAATTGCAATTATTCGTTATTACAGCAAAGCACAGTCATTATGTTACCCCACAATTGAGACTGGCAACACTTGTGGTAATTTGATGACGTACAAATCGTGGTGCTTTTGGCTGCAGAGAGTGAGTCTGAGTGTTTCACGCCATTTTTCCAGTTTCAGCCAGAAATCTGGACTGACCTCTTTAATTGCTTCTTCTTCTTCTGACTCCCGTCGCTGACCAAATATTTGTTTAAAGCAATAAGACCATTTTAATTCCACCAAGTAGAAATTAGGCGTCATCATATTGTTGTTTATATGTTCATAGAATTCCATTAATTTAATATTTGCAGCAGCACTGAACATAATTAACCTAAATTATTTAAAGGAGCACTGGGTAAACACTGGTTTAATTTCAGGAGACAGTTTACTGCACCTCTGGTTTTCTCAGATCCTTGTAATGATACATATAAATGTATGATAGTGAATATATTTATGTTGTGTATATATTTTGCATGTATTGTGCAAGAATGTGTAAAAGTAAAGCATAAGAGTGTGTAAATGTAAAGTATGACTGTGACTTTTCTACATTTATGATAAATTTACATCTCCTGAACAAACTTAAATCTGATGACTGCTGTGCTGTTGCTTTATGAATTTTTGTCTAAGGCAGTGGTTCTCAAAGTGTGGTACATGTACCACCAGTGGTACTTGAAGTGCCCCCTGGTGATATCTCAGATTTCTGCACTTAATAAAAATAACTGAAATCAATGGAAATCCTGTTATGGCAGAAAATTATTCACAAATAAAATTGGTTTCATTAAGATATATTGTAGTATTGTAAATTTAAGAATTAGATACTTTTTGCTGAAAATCACCCATTTAATCCCATGTGTACATTATGTACTTCCATTCTACATGATTGTTAGCAACTTTTCAAGCTCAAACTGTAAAATATTGTGCTCAGTTTCAGCACAGCACACATGCACGCATGAGATTTTTCAATGATTTTTGTTAGAGTTGATGAATTGTTGCTTAATGTGGTCCTCAGATGTTTTGGTTTGCTCAAAGGCGACAAACTTTGGTCACAAAATTCAAGAACCATGGTCTAGTGACATATTTTTCCAGTGGTATTAGACTGTACAACTGGATCTAACTATAGAATGTTTTGCACACACATTTTCTTACAATGTGGTGATGTTTCAGTTTAATGCATCTCCCAAGAAGAAAAGGTCAAAAGACCTGTGATCAGCAGACACAGGCACTGCCAAAGGCATCTTTGAATGGCTTTTCAAAGGAAACATTGTCTGCACATGGTTCATCCGTCTGTTCCCTTTAAACCAGACCTAACTTCCGTCCAACCCCCCCGCTGGTGCAGGAGACATTTCTCACAAGATGGTTGAATGGCGGCCCTGTTGCAGGTCAGCCTCGGTGGCAGCAACAGGCGATTTACAGGGTCCCTGCTGTGTGGAGCTGTGACCTGGCCTCAGAGCAGCGCTCCCAGGTGACAAATAAAACACTAGCCCTCACAGGAGAGGGACTTCAGACTCCACAATGTTAATTCAATACAATGCATCTAATTGTAGCCTAGTTCAGAGTGTTTAGCGAGATCCTCTGCCAGCCATTCAGAGGATTACTGCTAATTGGGAAATAAATGTGTGGTAACAGAGTCTGGGATGAGGTAGTTAATGTGGAAGCTTCTAAATGGCCACTTAAAGCTTATTAGGTTCATTCTCACAAAACATTTTTGATCAAAAAGGCTCCTTTATTTTCTTTTTATGGTGTTCCATTAGTTTTTCTAAAAAAAAAAAAAAAANTTTTTTTTTTTTTTTTTTTTTTTTTGTAAGGCACCACCAAGTATCAAAGCTCTATACAATGTGGTTGCAATGTATCAACACACAATGGCTTTCATAGCAATTCCATGTCATGCATTAAAGCATAATTCAAACAATTCATCAAAATCCATATTTCTATCATGATGGTAGACAGATGTAAACATCAGCCACTCACTGTCAAAACCAAACTGCCACAGATGTGCTTATCTGTGATACTTTCAAGAGATGTTTTGTGGAGCTGCTCCCCCGAGAGGCAACATATGGACTCAAAAACTGTCACAGCTTGTACAGTACACCATGATAAATTCATAGTGCTGCATGTACTTCTGAGCCAGAAAATATAGTCCTATTCCTGGATTATTGCCAGGAAGTCAAGATTACTGTTACTTGTTGTTGTTGTTGCTGTAATTTAGAAGATTCCTGGTTGCCTGTATCCTTTGAAGTAATTCTATACAGAAATTTACTTTTACCAAAGTATATTTCTATGGAATTATTGTCTCCAAACTACTTTTTAAAATATCATTTGCAGAGTAAAAGTTACCTATAGTCTATACCTATAATGATCCAGGATCTCCTCATATCCAAAAAATTCAATTGATCCAGCAGCGGTACTTTGATTGATTAATTGATTGATTGACTGATTGATTGATTGATTGATTGATTGATTGACTGATTGACTGGCACAATATCATTTGCTCCATCTTGTTAGCCTGTTTTATACATACGTAAAGAAATCACCAAAACTTAAGGAAAATCTTAGGAGAAATCAAAGTTAGTGATCCTGTAAAACATTGCAAGGCTTACATTTGTCACTTAAGCTATAAAGAAAAACATATTGCATACAACAAAATTATTTTTCTTCTATGATCTAGGCTATAGTATTCCTATAATCTTATCAGTTCTTTCAACCCAGAACTATGTATTGAATTATTCTGAGTATATCTGATTAATAGCTGCAAGCTCATATTCTTTCAAAAGATATTATTTCCAGTCTGGCCCAAAAGGCATCTTGACCTAGAAATAGAAGTCCCATATGTGGAAAATAATTCCATTGCTATCATTTTGGAGGTAATGTGCCTTACTGAAATAATACCTGTTATCAGTTGTGCCCTCATCTGCAAGTTTGTGACATCAAATTGAGAACTTAAATATTTTGGGCCAACCAATAAGACACATGCTGCGATTGAACCGCTCCCACATGGGTTTCAGCCTAATGTGGATTTCTATCTTGAATCAGGGACCATAAATACTCCTGCAAGCAAAGTGCCATGTGTTTTCAACTCATAACTGCTACTACAACAGTGTGGGGCAAAAATGAATGGGCAGTATACCTAACATTTATCTGGATATATGAAAACCTGGATTAAAATTCATTCATCAACACACCAACACACAACTGCATGTTTATTGCACATTTTAAAAGGATTTTTGGCCCCAATAAGGCAAGTGTGTACTGTAAATGAGCTGGTTATCAATTCCACATGAAGGATCTGTTGACCAGGCCACTGATTTCCATTTATTTAGGTACATTATCTAAAGCAACTCTGCTTGCATGATCAGTCCAAGTGAATTTTTAGTTTGCTTTAGTTTTTTTTTTTTTTTTTTTTTNGTTTTTTGTTTTTGTTTTTTTTTTTGTCCATGTTTCATGCTAACCCCAACCCCAACCCTAACCCTATGCTAATGTAAGTGGAAACATGAACTGTTTTAAAAAGTTACTAGTGTGATGCATTCATGGGCTGTTGGGAAGCTCTGATATTGGAGACTCCAGAGTCTACTGGTGAATAACAACCTTTTGTAATATATGAAGCTGCTAAAGTCACATCCCTCACACTATATTTAAGTTTGCTTGTTTGTCTCAAATGTTTGATTTTCCAGTGATGCAGCTGAAAACTTTGATTTGAAAAGTTTTTACTGCATCACAATATGATGATAATGTGACAAATAAGGCCTGGTTTGCACTAAATGCGGATACGATGTGGACATGTCCTGGCATTTGTGGTTCTCACACTTTCATGACTACCATACACTCAACTCTGGGACGTTTAGTGGCACTGTAGGATAAAATCGCTCTTAACCATCCCCAAACATGAAAACAAGCCCAGTGTAAATAGTAGTAGTTTCCAGCTCAGACCCAGAACAAAAAAAAAGAGAGAGAAGAATTGCTGTTACTTGCATTAACTGCAAGATGAAAAACTTGTTTGCCATTGTTTGTTTTTTCTGTCCCACTCTCTCTCCCTTCCTCCAACCTACTTCCCCTTCCTCCTCACCTCTTTGCTTAGCCAATTGTCGATGAAGACGTATTTACGTCATGCCGTCCATATTGTCTCAAAAATCAAGTAGTAGTGCACGACCATGCAGCGACCCTCAAAAGTGACTGCTGCGCCCAGCTGTTTTGGCAGCAATTACGTCACATTTTTCCGAATGCTAACTCTTGCATCATCGTTAAAGGACCATACCGACCATTTTGTATGTTTGAGCTTAATATATTAAATTTTCACACATGTAACATTACTAACAATCATTTCCCAAAGCATATTACTGGAATGGTGAAATTATTGTTTTCCTGCTTTCCAAACTGCCATTGGTTTCAATTCATTCTGGTATGCTATTAAAATCAACTTGTTGATACTTGATTGTTGATACTTTGGGATAGGTAATCTATCACCGTGTATTCAGGTTGTTTTTTTTTTTTTTTTTTTNTTTTTTTTTTTTTTTTTTTTGAAGTTACGTAATTTTAGCATTTAAGTACAATAAAAAGTGTGGAGTGAATGTATGTCTCCACCACAGAATACAGTCCCAAAAGAAGACCTGTGTTTGTAGAAAAATTTAAATGACCGTGACTTCATAAGGCTGCGTAACTATTAGCAGACGAAACACCGATTTTTAAGGTGGGTGTATCCCTTGAATATTTGATTTTGAAAGATTAGCAAAATATCAGGAAAGCTGAAATACAGTTTTATCCTTTGGGAAATGGTTGTCAGTAATGTAATATGTATGAAAATTGAATATATTAGGCTCAAACATGCAAAATGGGTCCTTTAAGTATGGATCAGGCTTAAAGGTTGCACATTGACAACAGTGATGAATTGCCCATCTGAAGTGAGTTTAAGTTTTTGTACTGAACTGAAATTAATGGAAATCAATGGCTGCCAGGGAGATCAGTAGTAAATCAAAGAAAACAGAACAAATGTAAAGATGAGCTGAAATAAACAAAAAATATCACTATGATTCTTTAAGTAAATTCTTACACCAATAATTTGATTTTCACTTGTGTAAAAATACAACAAAGTAACACATGTACTTCACCAGGATATTTTAGTGTTCTTCTCACGGCTGATAATCACCCACATCATGAATCCTCCCCGACTTCATCCACAATTGAGAATTCCCAGAAAGTCTTCGCAAGTACATCACAGACTTGAGTTTAAATGTCCTGTCATGTGTAAAATATTAAAGTGGCTTGTCATGTTTATAAATTTTTTCTCTCTGTCCAAGATCACACAAGCAGCTTTGTCTGTGTCCCGTCTGTGTCCCATAATTGCTGTTTGACATTACCTCCCACATTTAATGCTATTCATGACTGTGGGACAAAGCCAAGGGCATATTTTATGTATATCAGTGATACATGTGGAATAA
Organism: Lucifuga dentata; assembly: GCA_014773175.1. Classification (NCBI taxonomy): domain Eukaryota; kingdom Metazoa; phylum Chordata; class Actinopteri; order Ophidiiformes; family Bythitidae; genus Lucifuga; species Lucifuga dentata. Next base: position 131,991 of record VXCM01000475.1, on the reverse strand, counting down.
TTCCACCCACCTGCAATTCTAAAATTTTCAAAATCTAATTTATGGAGAGGCTCTACTCTTGTTGTGTACCCATAAATTCAGGTTTAGGCTAGATATTAAAACAGATTCATGGGAGAAGAAAATTAACACAATATTTACACAATATCTTCAGGATTAACCAGAGAAGATATTGATAATCTACTTTATTTTGTAAATTGCCATTTTTCAACATTGACACTGGTTGTAAAATAGTTCCCTGGCAAGCTGTTTGCAAGATCAAATGGGCAGGTTCTCAGCATGCTATCAGCACTGTTAACTCTGGCTGTAAAACAAGCCTCCCAGGAGGTCAGAGGTTGAAATGTTTGGGCTTCACAGAGACGCCATAGATTGAGCATGGCCAGGAGTTAATATGAAGTCAGACACAGAGTCACCGCCCATGAATTAACGATCTCTACAGTGAGCAGGGAACCCCAGTCCACACTCACATAAGAGGACAATGTAGAGGAAATCCAGGCATGAGGCACAAGTTATTATGAGGATAAATCACACTCTTGAAACTACAAAGATCTCAGAGAGAGTACCACCATCACAGCCACACAATCTTTTAAATTTATTACTTTCATAAAAGAAAATGCTTAGGAATTTTAATCTGCATCTGGATCAAGATCTACAGAAAAACACACAATGACAGAGGAGACAAATAATTGTGCTGATATTATTTATAAACCCCTGACAGAATATTTTCAGAGAGATAGCTCTGTTGAAGACTATACAATAAGAGTGGACAGAAACAGCACAGTAAACTAATACTAATTCATCAGATATAAAAAATTATGCATAATTGGCTTTATTGATAGCAAGAATACATCTGCAATAGTGTAAATGATAGATAACAAGCTTATTATGCATTTTCCTTAGAGAGCCATTTAATCCCCCTGTTTTAGCTTCACAAAATGCCTTCAAACCCTGAAAAAATGGCTGAGCCACTATGGCCCACCCCCTATGAAAATGTGTCTGTTTTTATATGCCTTGATAAAGAAGATTTCACCCAAATCAAAGGGACAGTAACATAAGGGGTGTGCAGTACATGGCAATGTCATAGATTGTCTTGCCTTGAGATCTGGAGGGCAGCTATACACCATGATTTTCGATGGAAAAGAGGAAAGCATGGCCTTTACAATAAACATATAAGATTGGCACCAGAATAAATTGATAGCGTTATTAAGGGGCTTCATGTGTAACTTAATAACAAAAAAAAGTGGATTTGGTGCTAAGTTGTTCTCTAAAATTAAATGCTCCATCAAGCACAACAAGACCTCAAGCAGATGAAGCTGTTGGGAGGACACCGTCAATGAAAAGCACAATATTTGCTCAGTCTGAGATGCTAAGATGGAGCGCTATTGTATCAGCAGTCATTAAAGCTCTGAGGTGAAAAGGCTACACTTTGCTGTGCACATCCTGAAGGTTACTTTAGATAAATTACTTTAAAGACATTTCACTTACACCTAGATAAGAGCCTTAAAGCACCCTTGGTTGCTTTCCCTTCTTCATTTGGCTCACATTTTGGCAGGCACCTCTATGTTCTGCACTCAAGGGAGGTACAGATGAGAGAGAGAGAGAGAGAGAGAGAGAGAGAGGCAGACAGACAGACAGGAAGAAGGGCAGACTGGGAGGTGAAGGGATAACGAGACTGTTATCAGGCGCTGGGAGCAGCAGTCCTTACCTGAGACGTGCACCTGCTGGTTCAGTGTGTTCTCACTGAGATCAACNCCCCACACACACACACAGTGCTACAGCTGGATACACTTGGCACATGCAGGCTAATTACCCAAGTATTAAAAGTGTTCTTGTCTGATATCATAGACATTTGTCCATGCAGCACTCTGCAATGGCACACAGCCTAATTTTCATACATTTGGAGGTCAACCAAGGAAGTATAAGACATCCAAAGTACTTGCGCAATAAGACACTAAGGGAAGTTAAAGTGAAGCAAAGATACATGTGAATTGTTTTGTTAATTGCAAAGTAGAGGAAAACACAATTTTGTGATCAACTTTACACAGAAGGTAGCAAATAATTTCTTATTGCTAATTGCTAAGTCTATACTTAGTATCAAATAATATTTCTGTAGGGCACGATTGCACTGTTGTCCCAGTATGGACTGAGCCTGAGATGAGAGCTATTGTAGAGAGCGCTAATACAAACCAGATGTTAAACTTGTGTCCTTAAAATGAATGGGTCTATTGGGAAACCAAGGCATGTCTCAAGGGACATTCCACTGGAGGCTGAGCTGATTGGTTCATATTGAAACAACATGGCCAAGATAAACTGAGATTTCAAGAAAAGGGGTCTCTGGACGCTGGAGTCTAAAATAAATCGTTAGGGCTAAAGGAGGAGCTTAGCTCATCCTCTAAGGAAAACAGTGAGTTTTTCAAGTGACTGACACAGATGATGACTGTGGCGCCAGGCAACCTCGGTCTACGGCCCAGTTGTGGGCTGCATGGGAAGTGGAGAGCATCAGGGGCCATGCTTCCTTTGTGCTGATGTCACAAAGCTGCAGGGTATTACTTTTTCCAAATTGTTATTTTCCCCTCATGTCTTGACTGTTGTTGGCAAGAGGAAAACTAAACTCAAATGTTCTTATAAAGACAAAAAGATTACTCTACTCAAATGCTCCTCATTAATGGAATCTTGCATAAAGGCCTCAAAGATATCATGTGCGACTTAAGAATTTCAGCTGTGGTTCATCTATCTACTTTTAACGCAATGCAGTGGAAGTGAGTTCATGAGACAGAGAATTTATTGCAAAGACAGCAACTGAAATCAATTTTGTTTTTGTCCATTGTTTTTCCACATTTATCACTTGACACATTTATCACTGATACAGTTGTGTGTTGTAGTTCTACTAGTAACTAATGCCTTCTATGGCAGCAGTTGAGCAGACAGGGACTTGATCCAGCAATCGTTTATTTAACGCTCAAAAAAATCAATACATTTTGTGGAAGTTCCTCATAAAAGCCCATAATGACAAGAACAGTGAAGAGATAATCTCAACTCAGATAGCATTTCTGTGGACACAGTGCATCCTTAAACTATCCTCCTCTCACTCCTACAGTGCTCACAAAGGCTTTAAAGACCCAGTCCTTAATGTTTTACCATGTCCATTTGAGTTTGTCCTAATGATGAAAAATCTCCATCTCCAAAATCTACACAGATGGAATCGCAAAATATACATGACTCATTGCTTAACTGGCATATAAGAGGGAGCACACCAGGTGCAGAAATACATGTGCAAGATGCTTACACTGATTGACACATGGATCATTCAATGCTTGAGTGAACTGAATCTATTAAAAAAAATCTATTAATTGCCAGAGTAGAATCAAAATTTTACCGTGCATGTAAATATGTTGGATGACTTAGATTTAGTTGTGGTCATGTTAAACTACCTGTCAATGAGTTTTGGAGTGATGCCAGATTCTAGTCATGTTTAATTTTGGTGGCGGGGCCATGCATTTGTTTATATTTGGAACACAGATTGCACCTTTAACCTACAACAATCCTGCTAGGATGTGAGTCCATTTATTTGGGTCTCCTACACACAGCCCCAGAAGACTGGGATATAAAAAGCCTCAAAGTCACAATAGTGGCATTGTAATTACCATTAGCCAGTCATGAAGGTAATTGCTGGTGCCATGTCCTCTGTTACTCTGAGATGTTGGGCTTTACAAAGAAAGATCTAAAAAGAGACGCACGCTTCCACACAATAGCTGGAAAGCAGGAGTGCAGCGGTGCTTTCCTCTGTCAGTGGGCTGGTCAGCCTGTTTTGTAAGCACTTCCATCCTGTGAAAGCCCCTGGTAGACCTCCACCTGCTAGCTTTGCTAGTCTGCTGCAACTTCTCAGAAAGAGCAGCGCCTGCAAGCCAGCCTCTCCCCCTCATTTCACTGGCGCCAGTGCTCAATGGGCCCTGCACTTTGATTATTTGTGTTAACAGTTAATTTAGCACCACAGACACATGTGCCAAAGCTGGCTTCACTTCCTCATGCATCACCAACAAATGTGACTTTTATGAGTTCCTTTTCACAGGGCCAACCCCCCCTCTCTGTAAGTTCTCGCCTCTCACTCTCCAACCCTCTGTGGAGTTCCCACCCCCCTTTCCCACACACACACACTCACATGCATGCACACTCCTCACCCCATAGACATCTCCTCACCTCCTCTTACCTCTCCTCTTTCCCTCCTCCCCCCCATCTCATGTTCCAGCCTCCCCCCCTCCACTTGCTCATTTCGTTGGTTCAGTCTTAATCTCTTCCACATCTTGCCTGAAAGAGTTATTTCTGGCTCCTCTGTTCCCGATGTTTGCATTATCAGGAATACATTTGATGTCAATTTATGGTTGGTTAACACCACAGAGACTCATTCTTTGGGAGATTTGCACTGCATTTGAAAAGAATTCTTATCCCCTGAAGAGAGTCCTGTCAACATTTTGTGACACTTTCTTTCCATTTGGATCCCAGCTCACAAAAATAACTACCAAGGGGGAATTAAAGAAATAAGTGTTTCAAACAGTAAGCCCACTTGAAGACATCATTACAGGCCACAAGAATCTAGACCTCATTGCATTAGATAATAAATGGTTTTATCATCCAGAGCTCTGACCAAGGTTGACCACTGTACTGTCAAGTAAAGTGTTACAGATATTAAACCAACCTGAGACTGTGACCTGCTCTTCCACAGGATTACGTGACATAAAGATATAATCTACCATTATTTAAAAAAAAACTTTACCCTTAATACCAACTGCAGCCACAGTTTAGTGGGTAGTAGGAGAGGGAGCATGAAGGACCTCGTCAATGCCTAGTTAGCTTCGACATTGATACTTACAGACTGGGAGAGAACAGTGCTGAGGGAGCACAAACTAGCCACACATACATGAGCTCATGCCAGGACTATGCAAGCAGAAGGCCACAGGAGCCATGGAAATATTTGGACATCTTTTTTGCTCCCCCGCTTGTCTGTAGTGCAACCAGTGCATCATCTTTTGTGGTTAAGAAACACGTTTTCAAGTGGCCAAAGGCAAAACCTTTAAAGGTTAGACTTGCATGGTTTTTATTGTGTGACTCCATTTCAACCACTCACCATGAGCAAATTGTGACCACATCCCAATACTGTGGATTCCTCTTCATTAATTCTCCCTCTGTGGCATGTATTCTATCACTGCTTTAACACTGATTCATGCAAAATGTTCCATAATAACACGGCCACTGCAAGCCTGTTTTCCATCAGACAGAAGTGGTCAGTGTTAGTAACCTGAAGCAACATTATGTGTGTTACTGTGCTGCAGTTTCTTGTGACCACTTGAGAAAAACCTTACGTAATTCCTTTTGCTTTTACATGAGTGCACAAAGTCTCAGTACAGTTATCATGAAGGCACAATGGTGCCATAAAATCTCCCATTAGGGTTATATTTAATCTCTTAAGAGGTGCAGGTTATGCTCTTAACTAATGGCAGGTGAGTTTGTAACTGAAGCCAACCATAACAGAATCGCCTCTCACAGCCACTTGGGAGTTTCAATTTAAAGAGAATGATGGGTTAAGCAAAATCCTGAGTCGTTGCCAAGGAGCAAGTCAGGAACTAATATTTAACAAGTAGTTCCCAAATAACTCAGCATTGAGGACTATAATGATAAAACAGACCAATACTTGCAGTTTTAATTATGTTAATCTGTCCCCTCAGGTAAAGCAGTGCATTTTTGATGACACAAAATATTAAGTAATGATGAGCTTACCATGAAGTAACAATGGATTCCGAGTGACACCTCAGTATACTGTATAACAATCATAGTCCGGACTCCAGTCTGGATCTGGACCGAACTACAACTGTCTCCGGACTATGAGCAAATTATACTTTTCATATTATTTGTATTATCTGTGACGCAATGAGTCAAAATTCTCTGCTTTCTCCACTGCAAGCAGCGCTCCAAATTCCGACTGCTCCACTGTCTGTGTGAGAATGTCTACTCTGCTTTGGTTTGGTCCAGTCACATCCAGCATCCCATCATCTCCTTGACAACGATGGGCTGACATGGCGTTGGGCTCATTGAGAGTTGACAGCGCAGCTAGTTTCATAAGCAGTTAGCTTGACTCAGGGTCAAATTGACCATTAGGAGAGGCAGAACTTTTCCTGGTGGGTCGCAGTCATTGGTGGTGGGCCTGCCGGTGGCCTTTGCACTGCACAATATAATATTAATTAAAATTAACTTAAACTAAGCAAACACAATTTTTTCTTTCATAATTTTCTTGGCACTTAGAAGAAAAATGGATTTTAAAAAGAGAAAGNACACACACACACACACTCGACACAATCCGACCCTGTCTTAACTGACCTTATTAAACAGACCTTTGACTTCTTGAACATTTTCTTTGTGGAACTTTTGAGTACCCCTGCTGTATAAAATCTCTATCTCATCAAATTATTTTGTCTAGAGTCCTGAAAATCTTGGAAACGTCTGCCAGTGCAGTGAGATTGTTTGCTGCAGTGATCTGCCTTATTCTGTCTTCTTTCAAGATGCTGACTCGCAGTTTGAAATAATCTCACTAAAACATCATTTTTCTATTCACTCATTTTTCAAAAATAAGACTTTTGGGACTCAATAATAGATAAAAATGATAAGGTAGAGCTGCAGATATTTGATATGATGCAGCATTCTACTTGAGGCGACACAAAAATAGCAACTAAGATGTAAATAATAAAGAGGTACCGATCAGTTATTGATCGTTTGGCATCAGATACAGAATTAATTAGCAACAATTTATAAAGTAAGTGATCAGAATATAGATGACTGGATATCAAGAAACCAGTCAGTACACTCTGGTTCATTAACAAAGCATCTATACAAGGTATCCAGTGTCTCATTGGTTAAGATGTGTATATACTGGTAATCACAATGTTCCTGCCTTTCTAGAAGGGAACATTTGTTATATTCCCTGTTTTTCTTTCTCCACATTTCCTGTCCTACACATATAAAGAAAAAAAAAATCCCTATTAAAAACAGAAAGAAAAAGCTTATCATCTACTACATTGTGCTAAATTCAGAGTTATCCATAAACTACTTCTTGCTCCAGAAGATTCTTCAATTTCCGAGAACACAAGTATGGGTGACAAAGTTGTCAGAAACTGAAGAAGTCTCTTTGTGCCACCCATCTGAAAATGATTAATTTAAGATTATTCATTAATAAACAGTTTCTGATTTGTCCCTTGCAAATACTAAGGAACTAGGGTACTTTTTCTAAAGGTGTTACTGAATGTGGTATTATATACCAGCTGTGCAGCGAAACCATATGCTATATATTGTATAAGTTTACTCTCATTTTCCTGCACGTGCAAAAGTGGGAGGATGACAAAGTCTATCCTCATGGGAGGGTGAGAAGTCACAGGGGAATGCTGTCAGAGACACTCAGTCGACCGGACTCCTGCACACAGCTCCGGGATTCCCTCCTCTTCCTTCCCAGTATTGTCTCACATCCTGCAGAGCCCAGTTCTCCTCTCTGTGGCCATCGCTGCCACAATAGCATCAGCGGGCAGCGGGCACAGAGAGGTGACCAGTGGGACACCAGCAGTCAGCCCAGCAGGATGTGACACACTTCTCTCGACAATTAATGAGTACAAAGGGGTGGCGGACACGGCATGACAGCTTGCATGGCACTTCAGCCCTAATGGCTTGCTGAGTGGCATATTCACACCCAGCTATCACACTTTGAAACAAAATGGCCAATGATGGCAACATGAAAGACTTACTAAAAGGTTTTTTTCAGCAATAGGTCATGCTCTTAACGTTGACACAGCACAAGGATTAGAAAATGTTGGCTAATGCACAGGTGACTATAGATTATGTATCCTGTATGTCAAGAGCAAAATGTGACATTTGCACAAGTACATTTACTCTAGTTCTGTATGTAAGTATAGTTGAGGGACTTGTACTTTGTTCATTTTGTACTTTGTTCTCGACTACACTTTAGAGAAAAACACTGCACTTTTTATTCCATTACATCTACCTGATTTCTCTAGTTACTAAGCAACTCAGCAGCTAAGCTGAAAGCATGAAAAATTGGAAGATTTTTTTTTTTATTCTTTCATTCCAAAATTTCAAAAAGACAGACCCAAAACCCTGTCCAATTTTGAGGATTTTCCATAACTATAAACTCTCACAGGACAATTGATCACAATTAGTTCTTTTACTTTTGACACTAACATTTAGTGATAATGCTTGTTTACTTTAACTAAAGTAAAAGATTGAATGCAGGACTTGTATTTGTAACAGAGTATTTCTCCATTGCTCTATTGCTGTTTATTTACATAAAGGTTTTGAGTTGTTCTTCCACCACTCGGTGTCATGTGTTGTTAGTAAAATTTTAAAAGAGCCTTATTTGTTTTTGTATCTGCTATAAAAATGAAACGTCTGAACTATCACAGAGATAAACTGAACAATAAAGTTGTATTGATATGCTCTCTCCCCTATGACTGCCTCAATACTTGAACAAAGGAGCTGAATTTTTGCCTCATCTGGCATTTGCCATGAACAGCAGCTTTCTCAATATTAATAATAATATTACCAATGGCACCAATGAAAGAGGGATTAGTGCTTATTCTGCTGGATGAGAAGTCACCGCCTGGCTGGTATACATGTGGGATTTGACTTGACTTTCTCTAAACACAGCAAATGGAAAGCCAAAAATCTTTTTCATTTAAGAGCAATTAAGTGGATCCCAGAATCACTGGCTCCAGCATGCCGCTGAGGTTTTTTCTTGGTTTTATTACCCATTTCCTCTCCCTTGCGCCAGCAGAAGGAATGCTCACTTTTCTCTCACAAAGCCACATTTCCAAAGCCAGAATCACACAGGGACCACCATGATTAAGTGCAAGCCAGTGCTTCCCTAAACATGCAAGACATTAGAGAGCCCCCCATCACTGGAGAAGTGTTGTGTTCCAACATTTATGAGAAGTAATTAAAAACATCCAGCAGTAATTTAATAGTTCCCACCACGTAGAGACATGAAGTCTACAGTTTTTTTCACTCTGTATAAATAACCTGGAATTCAGTGAGTATACAGAATTTTTCATCCTTTTTCCTGCTTTTGCAACATTTTGTATGAGGCCCTGTTCTGTGTCACTTTGACCCAAGAGCAGTTTGGACAGTAAAAGGCTACACACTGACTTTTAAATTAATTTTCCAAATAGCATGTTTCATACACTGACAGATTTTTACATCACAGCCTTCCTACAGCTTGAAATTGTTGTCTTGCAGTCTGACACCATTAAGTACAAAAATGACCTGAAGTGCTCATTGCAGTCTATTAGAAAGTGGATGGCTCTGTGAAGTGCATGCCAATAGCCCAGAGCCGAGTGCATCAGACATGTGGTTCAAATCTGTTTTTCTCACAGTAAGAGGAGACCATTCATTTATTTCACTGTAAACACACACTGTTTTTCCAAGCCCAAAATTATTGACTATGTGGGCGATTAACTTAAGCAAAGAATGACATTGTTGCTGATTTTCTATATAAACAATGCATTCTGTGCATCTTCTCACAACATCCTTGACAATCATGACGAAGACTTGGAAAATGGTAACAAATGGGGTTTCATGTGGATACAGATTCATTCTGGCCATAAAAAAGACAAAAGCTTTTTACAGTATCAACAGAGGGAAGATGTGACCTCTTGGCCCCCAGGGCAAAGGGTGAGAGTTCTGGGAGCGGAGGAGCGGAGGCCTGGTTCCAGCAGTCTGCCAGCAGACGAGCGTATGTCCTCCTCACCACATTCCTTCCCAACTTAGATCACTGAGCGGCACTCTCAGGCTTTCTGTCTTCAGTCCCATCCTACCCAAAGCAATATAATTCTTATTTTTGCCTGGATGGCACCTTATAAAGGCACTAAAATAGAACTGGGTGGTACAGCTGTAATAAGCTCAGGAAGCTTCCGGTTCAGTTTCAGTCAGTGCCTTTGTGCAGGTGCCTGAGTTTGAAATTCAGATTAGTCTGATGGGGCTGGAGGTTAAGTGCTCAAGGATTTCCTGCTTCCATTCAAATGTGGTTCTCAAAAAGTAGAGTCATCATGAGCAAAGATTTAAATAAGTCTCCCATGGAAATGCGTTTGCTGAGTAAACGGAATAAGACTGTGTAACCTGGAGCTGTGTCTGATATTTAGCGTTAACTTTGAAGTGGCTGCAACACAAGCCATTTCCAATTTCATATTCATGAATTCCAAAGGGTGGGAAAACAAAACAAAACAAAAAGCAAAACAACAAACTAAGAGTAGAAAGAATGGAAACTACAAACTGTCACTTCTGGAAAGTCAAATCTTGTCTTGCATAGACTGAGGAAGAACAAGGTCATCCTCCGCAGCAAACGTTGACTCATCTCACACCCACATGCTGAAAGCAGAAAAACAGTATTCTTTGCATTCTGAGTTCTTCATGGTCTCCCAGTACAAATGCTACCCTAATTATCTGTAAATTCACACAACCTCAGTAGCTATTAAGACATGCTGGGATGCCAACTAAGAGTTTAATGCATGAGCCTGCTAACAGCCAGGCCGTAGATCCGCTGAGCAAACTGCAAAATGTGCCAGTTTTCTAAGGAATAATGACAGTGTGAACGAATGGAGGCTGAGAGCATCACACTGGTCCTGCCTTTTCAAAGAAGTCATGTCCTCTGAACAGAAGCCCTTTCACAGAGCCCAGCTCATGACATACATGTGTCTAGAGCGCCCTCTAAGGGACAAAGCTTTGAGATGACTGGGGCATGGGAGGATTTGAAAACAGACAAGAGGTAATGCTGCATCTAAACACAAATCAAAGCCACTGTACATGCAAATGTATAATGGAAATAAAAATGCTTAAAATTGTGGCTTTTGATATGTAGATGTTTCAGGATGACTAAGACAATACAATTGTCGTTCTCCACATCTCCTGCTTTGCTGTGTGTGGTATATAATTTATCGCTATCCCTATATAATAAAACATACAGAAAAGAGCTGCCATGTTGGTTCCTTTCTACTGTACCTTTGGATGCCATTCAATATATGTGATGTTTATTTAAATCAGTCATTTTGATATTATATATGCAAATAGTGTGTGACCACAGTAAAGGCATTGTTTTCTCTCAGAGGCCCATTTGAATTCTAACTATTCTGCACTGATAACATTTCTGTGCTGGTTAATGTGACCTACAAACATGTGCTCATCCCAATCCCAAGACAAGCTGCCTACAGTCTGGCTCTGCTGTGAGGGAGATTTACGCTGTAGAGGTCAAACAGGTCTAAGGGTCGAAACTGCCACAGTCCATCATGTGAACATGACACTCTTAAAAGCCTTGGATGCATTTAGGACATAGATTTCTCCAACACTAACAGTTCTATGAGCTTATAAAAGTGTCCAGTAGTTCAAAATCCATTTAACGTCACGACGATATTCACTGGATCAGGTCAATGTCGCAATATCTGTATAGAGATAATTAAACTGAGGTAGAAATGTTTGTTGAATCCAGTTGGTGTAGTAGCCTGGTTGTGGCTGGACCATCTTTTTTTTTCTCAAAATGCTAATCCATTCAAGACAAGTTGAGTCTGGTGCCAGTTTTAATAGGGAAGGGAATTGCCAGAAATCCCCCAACACCATTATGCTCCCACCCCTACTACTCTAGCCATTATTTGGGTCAAAAAAAACAAAACAAAAAAAAACAAACAAAAAAAAAGCCTGGTTTTCAATTTTCCTGGTGAGTAGGTCTCAAAAATTAAAAATCCAAGATGTTTTAGCATCTTAATGTTTGGCAATATACAATTTCCTATTAATTTATACATAAAAACAAATAACTAGGAAAATTAAGACACTTGAAATGTATTCTGTAAAATCACAAATTTTTGTTCATTACTTTTTCTCAATAAACAAAATGTTCTACACTAAAAAGCAATAAAAGGTCACATTTTCAAATGAAGCAGTAACCATGCTTTGCTTACACTGGATATGCTGTATACTGGCCAATATACGTAGCATTAGCAAATTAAAGAAAAACAGTGCACAACACTAGGTTCAGATGGATTATCAATCATAGATGGCCTTAATAAATATGCAGACAAATGAGAACTGCTGTGTAATAAATGACATTTTGATTATCTTATTCTAATGAGCACTAGCCACATATCAAGTATCTAAAGTGTGGTGTCACTCAGTTTCATTAACCTGGTTTCCATTACGCTCCTAGCAGGGACAGCAAGAGCTTACAACACAATCTGCACGTGCCTGGTGCATTTTGTTACCAGCAGAAGTCGACTTGTCAGCTAAGGTGCTGCTCAGGACAGACCCTCCTGTGGGAAAAATGGCTACTGCTGTTTCAGCAGTTTGAGGAGCGAAATAAACTTCAATCTTAGGAAATGTATTCGCAGACAGTGATTTTAATTTCAGAAAATCACAAGTTCATACACCTGTCATTTTCACTAGAAGTTAAATGCAAGGGTTTCAGAACAGAACAGGCTTCAACGTCTGTTACATGTCAAAGAGCTGTAGAACAGAAACATATTGGTATCGTGTCAAATACAGATATATATTTATATTTTTTTTTTAAAATTCTTACCTTGTGACACTACTTTTAGACTACAGCCACAGTTCAGTATTCAGCAATCTGACTGATATTTTCAATGAACCTGCTAATTTTGACTAACAACTCACAATGTGGCTTCTCCTCACCTATTTATTAGTTACAGAATATGCCTTCATACACACATCTTTCTGTTTGCATCAGTGATCACTTGAACATTAAACTGCTGGGACTCTGTTACAGCCTTTGCATGGCATCATGCTTCCCTCTCCAAGCCCACTTAAAGTGGAACAGTTCAAAATAAGTCATAGTCGAAGAAATTGAATAAAGATGGGTGATTGTGGTCTTGTAGTCCTAACTATTCAGTGCTTAACCACTGGGAAGTTTTTTTTTTGTTTGTTTTTTTTTTTGAAAGAACTATGTAATAAGAAAGTCCAATCTTGCTCTTGCAGCTGATACTGTTGATGTGTGAAGTGAGCCTCTTGATGATTTTACACAATAATTCTAAGAGAGTAAAGTTTAAGACAAGGGGTCAAAAACAATCCGTTACGATTAAGTGCTGTAGGTTTGTCCTTCTGGTGGTTGTGGAAGCTTCATATTTTCTTTGGCCATCATTAGACGCCTTAACTCTTGAAGAACAGCTTTAATGCTATAAGAATTCTGCCATTTTGCTAATATTGGTATGCTACGTGAATCCACCTGTGAGACAAAACAAAAACAACAAATCACTCATGGCGGCAGAACTGCTGACAAGGAATTATTACACAAATAACTGCACACCACAAAACTGCAATGGTAAGCAATTTCTGATTTTGGCTAAATTAACTATACAACACTCACATGTAACCTCTTCAGTTGTGATGACACTTACCGTCCCGTTGGAATTATTTATCCCATTCATGCTAATTTTTGTTACAAATCTAACAGTCGGGGCTATCTCTGGGTATTTAGGTCCACATTCCACTTTCAGACTGTATATCCTGTTCTCATAATTGGTCTGAAAAGCAAAGAAGTCAACAAAGAAGAAAATACATTTATATTGGTCAAAGTATTCATATTAGATGATTTTAATTGTTTTTTGCCATTAATGGAACTTAAAGGACCATACGGCCATTTTGCATGTTTGAACCTAATATAATCAATTTTCATAAATGTAACGTTACTGACAATCATTTCCCAAAGCATACTACTGGTACGGTGAATTAATAAAAATTTTTCCTACCTTCCAGACCACCATTGGTTTCAGTTTATTCTGGTATGCTATTAAAATCAACTTGTTGATACTTGAAACGTTCCTGAGATAGGTAATTCATCATTGCAAACACGACGTGTCATCAGGTTTTTTTTTTAGAGTTTATCATTTTGACTCGATGTTTGTAAATTTTAGTGTTTAAGCGCAATAAAAAGCATGGGGCAATTGTCAGTAACGATATGTGTATGAAAATTGAATATATTAGGCTCAAACATGCAAAATGGCCGGTAGGTCCTTTAAATGAAAGGACAATACCAGCAACAGTGCATGTTTGAGCCCAATATATACAAGCTGCACACATGCTACGTTACTGACAACCATTTCCCAAAATACCAACTGGAACGGTGAATTAAAACATTTTTTTCCTTTTCCTTCCATTCATTCCAGTACGCTAATTAAAATCAACTTGTAGAGACTTGAAATGCACTTGAAATAAGTAATCCTCCAGCACAGTGAACACTATGTTTATTAAGCCTTTCTGCTGAAGTAACTTTATTTAACAGCCAACACGGAGCTGCAAGGAACACAATGTATGTCTCCGCCAGGAAATATAGTTCCAGGAGAAGACGGCTGTTACCGAGAAATTAAAGCAACTGTGCCTTCTGTAATTGTGCATAAGTGTTAGAAGGAAAAACTCTAAATTTTAAGGAGGCTGTATCACCTGAACATTTGATTTTGAAAGATTAGCAGATTTGGAAAAACAACAGGAAATTAAAATATAGTTTTTATATTTTGGAAATTGGTTGTCAGTAACCTAACATGTATGTGAGTTGTGTATATATGAGCCTAAAACATACAAAATCGGTATGACCCTTTAATTCCCTCCCCAAAACTACTGAGGGTCCACATGCTGTGATGAGTGTAGTAACAGAATTTGTTCTGCTTACTCTTGCTGGTCCAATGATCATGCCTGTCCACCGTGTGAGGGTCATATCATCGTCATCCTCGAGGCCCCAGCTGACCGTGCCGTCTCCTTCCCCCTTCTGCCCCTCTTCAAGCTCTTCCAACAAGCGAAAATTGCGTGGAACTTGAACTCCTAAAGTAATGGAAACACAGATGTAAACCAAAAAATAAAGAGAGAGAGAGGGAGAAAGAGAAGAAAGAATTTCATCATATTTATGATCTTTATAAAACATTAACAAAGCAGCTCATAAGCAACACACTTTTGAAAATGGATAAATGAGGTATTTTTTTCCCCAGCCAATATCGTACTGAGGTGTTTTGTTTATGACAGTGCTGTTACTTCAGTACTATGTTGATATTATCTATTCTATGTGGAATTATATATTGGATACCTTGTTCACTAAGATATTTATTGATTACAAGCTTTAAATTCAGCACTCTGACAGGGTTTGAAACAGTCATAACATAAGCAAGTGGGCCAGTTCCACCAATTTTTAACTGAAATGATTTAGGTTGACATATAAATAGTTAACTTGCCAATAACAAAATTGGTCTATCAACATGTTCAGAAAATGTTCTTGGAAGACGTTTCAGATGTTGGTATTAAACACACAGCGTGACAGGCACTCAAGAGATAGGGCTGGGCAATATGGCCTAAAAATAAAATATTGATTTGTTTTTTCACACTTATGGACGATTCTCGATTTTAATCTCGATTTTTCTTGTTTCTCCCTACAATAACTAACTTTAAAAAAAAAAAAAAAAATTCAAATACGTATTTTCTTTATTAAAATAATAAAAACAAATAATGATACTTTTAAATAAAATTGTAGGACTTTCTTTTAAAAAAAACTTACAAAATAAAAGGTTTTTATATCAACTTACAGGTTCCTTGCGAGGAACACAAGCCTGTCTACTGCCTCTGGCTTAAGGCCGCATTTCCTGTTAAAAAATAGTTAGATACTAGGTTTTTTATTTTTTTTAAAAATCTTGACTTAGCGATTCAGCCACTTTATACATCATGCCAAAACGTAAACTCGAAGTAATCAATTACATTAATTTATCACCCAGCCCTACTCAAGAAGTGTAAATGCTTTAGTATTTGCAGTTCATGACTATGGGAGCGGTGCAGGTTGAGGGGAACGGCACTTAAGCAAAACTACCTTTATTCATAATTATAAGCCTGAAGACTAACTCACAGAGGTGGAACTGAAAGGATGATGTTAAAACACTGTGCAGAAGATGCAGTGAAACCATTCCAAATCCCCCGCCATCGAACGGTTAACGCTCATTTCACCTCGTCCAATTTCAGATAACATTCATTCATCACAGCTGGACTTCACAAATCATGTTTTAAATCAATATTTTTCATCTGCTTGCAATGGCCACAATGAGGAATTGACTCTTTGGTGCCATATGAACTGTTCCATTTCCTTAAAAGGCCCTTTACTCACAAGTTGTTGCTCAGGATTTCAGTTATTTATCAACCTGCAAGCATTGGTATGAAAATATACAATAAAAGTGATTGCAGCCAAATGGCTACACATTTTCAGGAAACATACTTTAAAGAAGCAAGGTATTGATGTACTGTGATAATTTAAGCAATTTAATCAGGGTAGGCAGGACCAGGTGTTCCTCTTGGTTTTGTTGTGGCTTTGTCTGGATTGTTTAGATTCATTTTATATTTAATTTTATATATATTTTTCATTTTATATTATTTTAATGCCCCTAAAGGCATTTTAGGTCATCCTGCCAACAACATCCCAATGACTACACTCAAAACCAATGCAGACAGCAGATTTACTATTCAAGTGCCAACCTTATGGAATAGCCTCAATGAAAAAATGTGTCTAAAGATCTTCTTTGGCATCTTTTAAGGCTTGTCTTAAAACTTATTTTTATATAAAGGCTTTTAAGTAGTTAAAAAAAGTTAACATTTAAACATGTTTTAGTTTACTTAAGTACTTTATGAATTTAAATAAGCCTGGCTTGTCTGCAGTTCACTGTAATCGTGTCCACTTTCTATGCATGTTATCTATCAAAAAGTAACTTAAACCTATAATGTTAATTAGCAGGTTGCGCCAACTCTACCCATGTTAATTTCGATTATGATTACCCTACATCCGTGTTTACCCACTTTAATGGCGTGTCATATTTAGTAGCTTTTTTTTATACAAAGAATAAATAGACCCTTGTCTGATTTTAAGTCTTTGGTTTTATGTAGTTCACTGAGTTAGTTGGTTTATTTTTGGTTCGTGTTCCCCTGGTTAGCACTCATGCTCGGGCTCCGACTATTTGCTGAAACCAAGCACGCCAACTCCACCAATCTTATCGGTTTCGTTTCTACATTGCTCACCTTGCAAGAACACACATTTACAAGTCAAGATACCAGTATGTTTCCCGGACGCCTTCCCATAATTGAGAATCGTTTGAAAACTTGACAACTATATGTGCAATGCTAACACTGAGCACTGAGACTACAATGAAAGATTTTCGTTATGTTGTGACAGCGTGTGGCAGTACAGGAAAACTATCAAAATATGACATGTATTGGCTTTAACTTTACGATTTGAGTGCATGGAGCATGAACATGAAGCACATAGAACAAGCTCGAATGATTTATAAGTGAGCTTACATTAGCTAATATTACCTAGTTGAGACGTAGCAGAATGGACACCGCAGCAAGCTGTTAGAATATTCTAGTCGTCAAGTTAGCTAGCAAGTGCTGTTGGGTGTTACTGTTTACAGTTATAATATATATAGTAGAATTAGGAACAGTTATAGGTTTTAACCATTCATTTCGCACAATACTATCTGTGAGTTTTCATATCTGGGATATTACTCCAATATTATCATTTGATTAAGCTCTGCGATGGCACGACACCTTTAGCTGTTGAAGCTAACTAGCATTCCCAACACCTAGCTTAGCTACGTTAGCTAACCTAGCCGTTCCATTAAATACGGTTCTCGTGAAAACCATTGCTTAACCAGATGGAATACCTTCCATAATCTACCACCCAAAGCAGCTTCGTGGCTTTATAAATGACTACGTTTGCTGGCTGAAATCGTGCCTTGCCCCCAGTTTGGACGAGAAGTTAACGTAGCTAAGGTGTTGTTAGAAGGCACAAACCTGACGAGGCCATCATCTTCTTCAGCCTGATCCAGAAGCACACGGTACTGTGACATCACAGCGGATAAAACCCACAGCAGCATCACGCCGGCCATGGCGTGGACTGCAAGCTGCTGGCTTCAGCCCCACAATGTCCACCACTGTTCTCCAACTCTTTTCTGTAAATTACACTACTGCACTGTAGTCCCATAATAATTACTGACAGGAGTCATTCTAATGGCAGACTGTATTGACATTTAATTCAAGTATTATTGAGCATTTAGGTGACCTCTCCCCTCAAAAGTTTTTTCACAGCAAATATTTAACGTGTCAAACACTGATATAATAACCTTAAGGTCTGCATTTCATTTAAGTGTGCCAGGACCCTTGTATTGTGGATGATGGCTCTGTCTGTCCCTCTTCAAGTCCAGGACCTCCAGAGGACCCTCAAAGCTGAAATAAGGCTCATCTTGAAATTAGGTAGTATTAGACTAAACTTAGTGGTCCATTCTGGTGGTCATCTGTAAAATATTCTTAGACTTTTTCTAAGTTTATCAACAGGAGTTTGCCCTCAAATGGCCAACGTGCAAAATTAGGTTGATAGGTGATATTTCACAGACACAATGGAGAACTGGTAAAGTGTACAAATCAGTGAAAAATATATGATTTCCATGCCCAATGATTCCCAATATAATCAAATGACTAACAAGAATATTGCTTGGACTGTCATTATGAGTCACTAATAATGATCTTGTCATAGCAGTAATGCTAATAATGTTACCTCATGCAGTAGACTTTTCATTAGCAATCCTCGTTAAAGTGATGTTTACCAGTCAATGATGACCACCTTACCACAAATGCTTGGTAAATGATGTTGTCAAATGGTATTTCCAGACCAAACACAAATGATCACCTCCTCCATTTAACAACTTACAGGCACAAAAAATGGATTGTGGGTACTGAGGGTCCAAAGGATAGACCAGATTCGGCCACAGCCCTGTTGGCCCATTATATTGTTTTCATTCTAGAAATACTTTTCCTGCTATGACAACTCAAAAAATCTGCAGCAAAAATGGTCTGTGGTGAATTTAACCGTGTGATTGTAATCCAGTGCTTTGCTCAAGGAAACTATGGCGGCAGACATTGCTGTTATAAGGAAGCATACCTATGAATTTCATGTCACAGAGCAGTAGTTTAATCATAAGACTACTTTTACACATTGATATACATTTTAACATCTTTGAACCACTTTTGTCTCGTCAAACACAGGTAACTAATAACTTTAATTGTGGCTGCATTCCATTTAGGAGGCTCTGGTATTGTGCATGCTGGATCACTGGCACACTTAATAGATCAGAGACATCATTAATGTTATTAGTTACATCTGTTCTTTTCCTGCAACATGGGAAGAAAGAATCATTCAAAGCTTCTTACATAGGCAACATTTTATTTTTCCCCTATTAACATTCAATCCAAGTTGCAGTGACAATTCAAAAGAAAGTGAACAGTTTAGCAATCAATTTCCAAAGCAGTAAATGCTGATCTAAAGAACAGAAAACATCTATGACATCAGTCAAACATCTATGACTCCCAGAAAACACAGTTGTTTTATTTTACAATTTATTTTTACAGTTCAGGAAAAATAGGTGGATATAAGATTTAACAGTAAGGACTGTACACGGTGTACCTTAGGCGAGGAGACGAACAGTCTTTCCAGTGACTGTCAAGTAATCCTCGTCAGCCAAGGCTCGGAGTGCTTCATCAAACAGTTCCTTTGTAATGGCCTAGAAACAGAGTGACAAGAAACAAGCCATTAAAATATATGTACAGTCTAGGTACCGTTGATATAAATAATGTATATTTTATGATTGAAGGAGAGTTAAAACTCCTATTATTTAAAAATCCAACAGTACTTGATAACAAAATGTGATGAAGTTGTTCAGTTACATTGTCAGTACACTGATAGGCAAAATTAAATATTTACAGTTTCAGACTGTCCTCTGAGATCATCAAGCAGCTGCTGGTATTTCATGGCTGGTGTCTTTCCCTTTGACTGGATCAGTTTCTTTAGGGCTTGGGCGACTTCCTCCTTACGCTTGCGGGCCGTAGCACTCATGCCTGTTATCAGAAAACAAGCTTAATGTTTAGTCACTAACGTTTCCTTTGGGATCTCTGATGGCAAAAAACATATTTATTACTTATTATTAGGAATTTACAAGGTTCTGACAAAATCCCATGGCAGTTTTGTGGTCCATGATAAATCCTAACAATGTCAATAAGCATACTGCACAAATATCTCTAGATATAGTGGGTATCATGCATTGGTCAACAACTGGTCATGAGGCTGGAGCTTGCACACCTGTTGTGAGAATAGAGATGTCAACAAATCCTGTCCTGGGGTCCGTGGCTGACTGTTTGAGGGCCTCACGGTGCAGCCGCTTGGCCTCCTCCACATCAATGTTTTCCACCTTTTCGGAGAAACGCACTTTGGCGTGGGCCTCTGCCAGGCGGATCAGGGACTCCAGCTGTCTAGGATAGGCAGACACCATGCCTCGGCCACTGCCAATCTTCCTCATGTCTACGTAGGCCTGAGGACAAACACACACAAGGTCGCAGGACTCATTCCACGCCAGTCACGATAAATTCCCACTGTTATCTAGCCATGCAGATAGTTCTCCATCACCAAGAGTTCTGCCAATTCCCCCGTTGCAGAGGAGGTGAATGGAACTGCATTCATGATGCATTAAAAAATTACTTTTGGGAAACCCAACAACACAATGCAGATCTGTAAACTGGAGTTTTTAAAGTAATATTTTCATGTTTGGGCACCAAAATTCACAAAATTCTGTTTGACCCAAATATATTGGGGTGATGGCAGAAATCTCAGTGACTGCTAAATCAAAATCTGCATGGCTAGATAACACTAGGGATAAGTTTTATTTTTGCAAAAACTGACCCTTTAGATGTTATGTAATTATAAGGACAAATGTAACAGGTTTGTCATTAGCCAAGCAGACTGGATGTGTATTTCCAAAGGGTGCTCATCAAGTACCTGCCTAAATAATCGTGAGCGTAAATTTGTGGAGAAACATACTATATTTTTGTTCTTATACCTCTATGAGGGCCTGGCTGGCTTCCTCGCTCAGTCTTGGGTGGATGTATGTTCGTGCATATGCAATGAAGTCTTTCAACACAGCCATGTCGAGGAACTCCTCCTCTATCTGCTCCTCACTCTGGTAGTACAGTGACACCAAGTGGTGGGCCAGTCTGCGATCGTAAGCCTCATCTTGAGGGTCCAGCATCAGGAAGATCAGGTCGAATCTGATTTAGAACAAATTGCAACATTAAAACCGGTAAACAACTGCTGAGAAATACAAGGGTAGAAAAAAAATCATACATATTTGATGAAGGATATAACTGCAAACACTGCTACAAATGTGGGTCATATTAGGCTGTAGCCATTTAGTAGTATAAATTCCCTTATTTTATTATGCCACTAGCTACATAAAATTTTATTTTACTGACCTTTCATTTGAGCAAAGGTGATGATTTCAGCCATACATGACCCCCAATTGTAGAAATGTCTGTGCAGCAACTATAGTCAAGTTTGTCAAAGTTCTGTTTCATGTTTCAGTGCAATTGTACTAAATGGTGGTATTCACCTGGACAGCAATGTGTGAGGCAGCTGAATATTCTCAATTGTGGTCTTCTTGGGGTTCCACTGAGATTCAACGGGGTTAGCAGCTGCCAAGATGGCAGTGCGGGCATTCAGCTGGCAAATTATTCCAGCCTGTAAACATAGGGAAAAAAAAAAAAAAANAAAAAAAAAAAAAAAAAGAAAAGCTAAAGTTAGAGAAACAAGTAACAATATATTGAGCAGGAGTCATTTGAGCTTTCGGTAAGTCTTGTACGCTCGGTCTTACCTTGGCGATGGAGAGGGTCTGCTGCTCCATGACCTCGTGCAGCACAGAACGAGTGCTGTCGCTCATCTTGTCAAACTCATCGATGCAGCAGATGCCATTGTCACTAAGGACCAGAGCTCCGGTCTGCAGTACCAGCTGCCGGGTTTCTGGGTCCTTCATCACGTAGGCAGTGAGACCCACGGCGCTCGAGCCCTTTCCTGATGTGTACTGTCCACGGGGTATCAGGTTGTACACATACTGTAGCAGCTGTGACTTACTGGTGCCAGGATCTCCACAGAGCAGGATGTTGACCTCTGCACGGAAGTGGCCCCTGCCTGTCTGACTGAAGTCCTTGCGAGTGCCTCCGAACAGCTGCAGTAAGATTCCCTAAAACAAATAGAGGAATTTAAATAGCACTCATTATCAAACAACTAACTGCTGTTCAGTGTTATATTATTTAAGCAATATCACATGATAGGGAGTGTTGTTATACTGTGTATCAGCACAGCTGTGATTCGGTCGTAGGCACGAGGCTGCAGGCCAAGTGCCTACAAAGAGAAAAAAGACCGCGGGCATCAGGTTGGGCTGGGGCCAAGAATTTCATTAAGTATAGCTTTGGGTCAGGTTCGGACTGCAGGGCTCTGATGTCTGATTCCGATGAGTTCACAGCTTGATCAGACGTTTCTGTTCTCTATGCATGGTCTCCAGTTAATATCGGCTAATTAACGGTTATTAAAACGCCTGTTAAGCAGAGTGATACGTATAGTTAAAAATCCCAGTGCTGTTATACTCTATATCAGCACTCCTGGAATGCCTCTTGTCCAATCAAAATGCCTAGTCGGAACTAACTGCTGTATAATGCACAATACTGTTTACGTGCATACAATCAATTCATTATAAAGATGCAGATATGAGTATTGTGACAAGAACTGATGTCTGGATTTTGGCTACAATAATGAATTTAAATGGCTTTTCCTCATCGTAAAGACTACTTTACAATTAATGGATTTACCAGTTGTAGCCAATTACTTTAAATTTTGTTGATTTTTTTTTCTCACTGCACTGTATAGGGTTAGAACGGTATAGTGATGCTAATTTCAAAATGTCATAATCCCCTACCCTGGCTTTTGATTCAGTCTGCTCACACACACCTTTTTGATGTCCTCATGTTCATAGATACTTGGAGCCAATGCAGAGGAGAGGCGCTCATAGACATCTGGCTTGGCTGCCAGCTCCTTCAGGGTCTGCACGCGGTCTTCAGTGAAGAGCTTCTGTTCTGCCTCCTCATCCAAGCCGTGCAGACGCTTCTCATCTGTCTTGCGGAAGTGGATGGCATCAATGTGAGTCTTATACACTGACTTCACGTTGCTCTGACGCGGGTTCACACGCATGGGAACTGCTCTGTAGATACCTAAAGAGACAGATGGGAGGCTATTAGGATGTCTGTTGAGAAGTGAACATATGGACTGGCACAACTGTTGCTCCTAGAGCCCCAGTGCAGGTTTAGGAGCACTTACCGGTGATGTTTATGCGGTCTCCTGGCTGCACTTTATCAACTAGATCATTATGGGCATAGACAATAGTTGTGTGAGGGGTCTGTCCAGCAGGCATGTCTTCAGGGGACTCTTGAATTTTCACCTATTTTAAAGGATAATAAAATGAACAGATGCCATGACTTCATCAACAGCAGCCCATTACTTAATACTATTTAACATATTCAGAGATTAGGTGTCATTTAATGTAGGCAATCTGCCCCATTACCAACCCCCTCAACCCCACCTAAACTCACCATCTGCTTGTCTGAGAAGACCGAACGATTGTGAATGAGCGCCNCCTCAACCCCACCTAAACTCACCATCTGCTTGTCTGAGAAGACCGAACGATTGTGAATGAGCGCCAAGCTGTGGGTGTTATTGCAGTTGCGACACACGGCCGGCTCAGCGATGCGCCCGCGATCAACCTCCACACGTGTGCTGTAGGCGCACACCTGGCACTGGAAGAATGCTTCTTGCATCTCAGGGATGAGCTGGGAGGTGCGGATCACCATGCCACTGATAGTGATCAGCTGATCGATGTCTGTGAGGGCAACACAGAAGGCAGACAGAAGCTTTACCTCAAAGCTGTTACCTCACATTTTCTCAAACCAAGGAACAATATTCATAAAAATCCCACACTAAATATGGGATGATATATCTAACAAATGGTAGCCCTAATAGGTGTGATTTTCCTTCAAGAAGCATCTGGTGTCATGGTCTGGGCTAATGAGTCCACTCACCTTCTGGGTTCAGGCTCCTCATGTTTCTGGTTTTCAGGGCGTTGTAGGGGCGTACTTGGATCTGGTATTCCAGAATAGAGTCTGGGAAACGCTCAAAGAAAAGCTCGTTGACTGCCATGTCAAAGGTTGGGATGACTTCCTGACAAAGGGATTAATAACAAATACTTTTCATAATACTTATTTATACCAATATGCTGTCAAACAACCAGTCAAAAAATCTTAAGGGTCTTTCATTCTCATACACAGTAGAATGTATTCAAATGAAGTACAGGAAAACATTCAAACTTAATATATAACAAACTGTAAATGTATGAAATTAAGTGATAAATATGAATAATGGAATATTACCTGTGGGTAGGAGACGAGCTGCCTGTAAAGTTCTTCATCAAAGGACTGCACATGCTGGCAATTGACATTCAGCACAGGATCACCAACAACACTGATCTGGAAGCAAAAACAGAACTGTTAATGCCTGAGATGGTCCTAAATCTGTGACACCCTGACATGTTATCATTTGTCACAATTTAATTTAGTATAAACCAGAGTAAAGAGTTCTGCCCAACATTAACCAACAGAGCAGAATTAAGAAACCGATACATGACCGAGTGTACTACCTCCTCAAGCTTCTGCATGTACAATGGCTCATTCAGGTCGAGACCGGCATTCTCGTCTTCAGTGGAGGTTGGGTCAATAAATCTCTGCAGAAACCTCTGGAAATAAATTGATAAATAAAACATTTAAACAATAATTCTTTTGCATGAAGAGTTTTAGAATGGTTGTCGTGTGATTTTTTTGTTCTTTCATACCTGAAACTTCTCCTTGCAGGTTCCTACATTCACATCGGTTCCCCAAATCACCAATCTGTGGCCTGCGTTCGGCTCGCTAGCTGCAGCACCATCAGCACTTGGCTGCAAAAAAAAAAAAAAAACNAAAAAAAAAAAAAAAAACAGTGAACAGTATCAGCCACTGTGATCATCACAATGCAGTCATGATAGCTGCATTTGTCTGAAAAGGTTTTATTCAGTAAATATAAATAAAATACAAGTGCTCATCTTTTCTAATAAACATTACAGTATAATTAGTCTCTAAATAGATGTTCTTCTGTTCTTCACCCCTTTACTGACCAGCTCAGAATGAATTTCCACTTGGGGAGCCTTCCTGACAGAGCCCAGGTCAGGACGTTGTCTAGCAGGGGTGCCACGTACGCCACTACGCGGGGTCCCCTCTACTCTGGAGCTGGGAGTCCCATACATCAGAGGGGAGCTCATGTCCACTTCATTAGGTAGGACTATTTGTATATAAAAAAATAATAATATTAACAATCGTATTTCATACTGAGGCATATGAGTCGAACACATAAGAACATGAGCAAGGACTGTGATATGTTTTTGACAAGAGTTTAAAAAAAAAAAGAGAGGGAAAAAAGAAAAGCCTTTGGTGGGTTTTTTTTTTTTTTACATCAGCTGTCTTCATTTAAGCTGTAATTTTAACTTTCAAGTTCCAGAGGTGCCACTATGAAAAATGGACAAACAGTGCACCTGCACATACATCAGCTGTGGCAATGTCTGCTACCATGATTGTGGCTTTCACTTCTTTCCTATAAGGCTTCAGCTTGATTCTGTTTTGCCTCAGAAGATGATGCTATATCAGCTGTGGAGTATTTTTTGGACAGCTAAGAAAAGGACTTCTATGAAACTGCAATAAAATCTCAACAGATTAGCTGCTAGAAGTGAGTTGAGAGTGTTGGAAGGAGATTCTGTTTAAAAATAAATAACTGCAACACTTCTCACTTAATCTCACTAGGCTAGACTCAGAATGTATCAGTTGTATATCAGCGATTATATATTACCGATACAATTGTCCAATCCCATTGCATGTGGACAAAATAATTTAAAATTGGTACATTTGTGGTTCTTTGATTTAGTAAATTATTAAAAATCAAGAAAATGACCCAACATAAAAATACCTGAGGGACGTGGACTAGAGAAGAGAGAAATGTCCTGGACTGCTGCTGGACTGAGCATGTCCGGGGAAGTGGGCATGGGCATCAGGTCCCCAGTGGAGGAGTCCTGACCTCTGCGCCGCTGTGATGGGGGTGATGTGGGACCATCACTGCTGGCTGAGGTTATAGGTGGCATGAAATAAAGTTAACAGTATGTTCACACATAATGTCACTCAAAATCCTACAGATGTCTCAATAGCACAGCTGGAGAAACTGTTTAGAAACAATTTCATTCCATTAAACCATTTCCACAGAGGGAAAAATTGGGTGAAAAGCTGAACATACGTGTGAGTGGGTTGTCAGTCCTTCCACGTTTACGGCCAGGAGTGGAAGTTGGAGAAGACATGGCTGTTGGGATATCTCTGATGAAATAGACTACAATGAATTAAATGTGACAAAAATTTCCTTAAGACAAACAGACAGGCTGTCATTGTGATGAGCATAAAGTTGTAAAGTAGATTTACTTCAATAAAGTTTAGAAGTTCTGGTACTTAGGTGTTTCTTTTTGTTAGGATTTATGCTTTTACTCCAGTATGCTTCAAAAGGAAGTAATATGTGTTAGTCAAACAACTGGTTACACAATTGGATACTCAATTGGCTAAGATTTTATATGGAAAGCATGAGATAAACTGAAAACAGTACACATTACTATAGTTTAAAACTACAGTAAAGGAGTGATATAACTCGTTTGAACAGCCATCAACATTAAGATGCTGCTTAACTTTGCACTTTACACATCAATAAGTTATCAGTAATTCAGAATGATTAAGTAAATTTACTTTTGTCATGTCAGTACATTTGGATGCTAAAACTTCTTTACGGTTGTGTATGTTTGTGTTGTGATTAATGAGACTTTCATATAAGTAACGGATTGAAGTCAGTTACAACTTTTCTCCCACTTGACATGTGGCTTCTACTTGTATTGTTTGTACCGATTTGACACGAAACGTGACCATACAAATCAATCAAACGTGTACATTCACAAACAGGCATACATGTTGTGTACTAGCCGAAGCTTTGATCGGATTAAAATATATAAAGGCGATTTTTCACACTATTTAAACGAAATCTAGTCTTACCTCTTTTTTATGTGTACGTCCGGGCGCTGTAGACAGATCTGGCGCGAAACTGTGGGTGACGTAATTTTCGCGGGGAACTTTGCACCAATGGCAGGCCAGTATTTTCAGTTTCCTTCCGCTAGACTCTTTCATTACAAAGGTTAAAGTCGGCTGCGAATTTTATTCACAATAATGCAGTCCCTTAGAAATTAAAACAAACTTAAATAGAAACAAAATACACTTGGTTTTCTGTATGGAATTAGAAATACGATCTGCAGTTTCTACACGCACCCACACGATCGATCACAGCCTGCGCGAGCTTGGTTTGGTCCAACCGGAAGTTAAATTGTCTGCAGATATATTTATTGACCACGTGGTGGCGCCGGTTTCATTAACAACAGGGTTGTATAAACTGGAAAAATACAGAGCCCCTTCTGTGGGTAACACACTGGAAGCATTTCCGAGAACTGGCAACACGTGGGTCATGTAAAAGTACAGAAGTCAGTTTTTTTTTTTTTTTTTTTNTTTTTTTTTTTTTTTTTGTTTCTGTCAGCTGTAACAAATATTATGCCTTATGAGCTGTAATTAATTAATTGTCCCTTAATTTCGTATTTATGATGAAGACTCCATGCAAATGTCGCTGGAGTCTTTATCTTCAACACTGACCCTTCTTGAATTTCTGTAATCATGTAGTCCATGAAAAATTATTAATACGAACTACGTAAAATCAATACGTGCCATGCTGAGTGTGCATTCAGTATTCACTGAAATATTAAGACCGGTGAATATTGTGTATCATGTAACAATACGTGATCTTAATAATCAGTGATATTAAGGCACTGAATTATAACTGTCCATCTATCCATCACAGAAAATGATGAGCTGCCTTTGTTTTGTTTTCATTGCTCATACCAGGGTAATATCTATAATGAATTATTCCCATGATATTGTGATTATAGTTAGATAGGGTCATATATTAATGTTTTTAAAGCAAAAAACACACACACATTACAGTTATTATATGATGAATCAGAAAATTCACAAGTCTGTGCACTTATTAAAACAATCTAAAAATAAATAAAATCTAAACGTATAATTTTGACAAACTGTATTTTCACAGATTACCCAGTAATATAATAAATACCTGAGTCATTACTTGTATTTAAAGGTTAGTTTGCTGCTTCTTTCTTGTCTTTCTGCTAGAAATATGACTTTTTTTTTTAACTTTATTTCTGACCTGTAATTTATGGTATTACTGAAACTTTTTGTGGTCTAAGGATATATCTTCCATAGTAATAGTAGTTGTAGTAATAGTAGTAGTAGTAAGTGGTGTGGTCAAATAGTCACATGACTTATGTCTCCAGTCATGACGTGACTCCAGTCACAAATTTGCCAACTTGAGACTCAACTTGTCAACTTAATTTTGACACCATTGACTTGTAACTTCACTTGGACTTGAGCCTTTTGACTCAAAGATTTCATACCTTCCTCAAATCAAAGATTAAAAAAAAAAAACATAGTTATACAAATTGTTTTTATAGTCATATTTATGCATATTTTCATCAAAAGTTTGACTTGAAAGTAGTAATGCAAATTTTAAAAATTTCTGTAAATGAAGTATACAAATTATTATCCTGTCATAAAATCTGGTATAGAGCTCAATATGACTTGATTAGGACTTGAAAGTCCAGAGTTTAGCACTTGTGACTTTTTTTGGACTTGTCAGTCTTGTCACACTGACTTGCCTGACCTAACTTGGGTCGTTACTTTTGGTGGTCCTTGTGTCACGTGTTGTTTTTTCATTTAACCAAAGACTTGAGGACAGATGCTTAGGTCTGTAGTCTACAGATACCAGATTTTCAGGGTCTATGTAAACAGATTTTAGTTGTAGTAGAAGTGGGTGGCAAGAGGGACACGCCCCTCTCTCCTCAAATGGGGAGTTAAGGACACCACGTCACTTTACTGGCTCGTGAGAGGGGGAGGTAAACGTCTGACGTCACTGAGGGAACGATACAAAACACTCCGCGAAAGTTCAGATCCTCAGAGAAGTGAATAGTCAAGCTGAGAAGTCTGTTTCCATTTCTAATGACCTGACAGTCAACACGCAGGGGATAAAAACTCGCAGCCTAGCACAGAAGATTTAACAAGGAAAAAGTACATCCATCCACTGCGGGCTATACTATATTGGCGTGGAGAACTGTCACAGCCGTGGGTTGAAGTTTAACACCTGATTTCTTTCCTAAACCACGTGGGCACTAACCAGAGTTCATGTGTGACATATACAGCTTGGAATCTCACTGCGTGTCTCCACCATGCAACGTGAGCTGGGCGATGGAGCCTGCTAATTTCTACGAGAGCAACAAGCTGAGCGGCTCGCAGGGGGTCTGCAAAACGGGCAGGAGCGACAGTGCAGCCGAGGTCGGCACCATGGTAGAACTGAGCACCGCCCCTGCTATGTACGACGACGAGAGCGCCATCGACTTCAGCCAGTACATCGAATCCATGACAGCCGTGCCAAACCTGGAGCTGTGCAACGACGAGCTGTTCCTCGACCTGTTCAACACTGTGAAGCAGGAGAAGGCGGACTTCTACAACATGCCAAACTCCATACTGCCCGGCAACATGCAGCAGTTGTCAACCAGCTTAGCCTACGCAACAGGAGGACAGAAGGAGTATGACAGGAAAGCGGAGAACGGATTGAATAATGGGTCATTCAGTGCTCCCATCAAGCAGGAGTCCGATTGGAGTGAAAGCGACATGTCCTCATCCCTGCCGTCCCAGATTGAGACCTGCGCACAGACTTCCGTCAGCCTGCCTACTGGCCAGCCGACTCCCCCTACCACCCCGGAGCCTGTCTCCTCCGCTGTCAGCTCGGCCAAATCCTCCCCTCGGAAGGTCGGGAGGGAGAAGGGGAAAAAGACAGTGGACAGGTTCAGCATGGAGTACCGTCAGCGGCGGGAGAGGAATAACATTGCCGTGAGGAAAAGCAGGGACAAAGCCAAGCGGCGCAACACGGAGATGCAGCAGAAGCTGCTGGAACTGGGTGCAGAGAATGACAGACTACACAAAACTATCGAGCAGCTAAGCAGGGAGCTCACCGGACTTAGAGAGTTCTTCAAGCAGATGCCCAACTCCTCCTTTATGGGCTCCACAAGTTCAGGGAGCCGGTGACGGATTGACGTGTCACCTATAAACTGAGCTTTAGAAGACATACCTCAACAGACATTTTTGTTTTACCATCTGTAACAGATGTATTTTAAGCTTACCATAATGGCACTGGAAATATTTGATGTTGCTGCCATATTTTTGTGGGATTTTTTTCTATATTAAATTATTTTACCACTGCATTTACATGATGTTATACCTTCTATGGTACATGTTTTATAATTCCAAACTTTGTATAAGAGCCAGAGCATGACATTTTATATAGTTTGTATGAAACCTTGAAACATTTGTCTATGAAATATGTAATAAAAGTGCTGTAAAAATGCAGAAGTGCGAGTTGTGTTGTATTTACCATGTGTTCTAATTTGTGTTTAAGGATCAATGATATAGTTTGTGTTTGCAAATAAAGTCCTTTCATATAGAAAAGTACAACAGAAAAAAGTCAATGTAAAGAAAAAAACTCCAAAACATTTATTGACAGTATCAGCACCATACAATAATCTTAAATATTGAGGTAGATGACTCAAAAACAGACTTTCAGACCACTCAAAATGTTTTTCCAGGCAACAGGCATGTTCTAGAGTCACCTCATAGCTGATGAACCACGTGGGCTGTTTGACAGCCTGCACACTCCACTCTACCCTTGGGCTGTGAACTCTAGGTCCACTGTATCACATATCATTAACACAAACAAGACCTTGTCTTCTTGCAGCTCGTTTACTTCAGCACAGCCTCAAGCTGTCAGGAGGCCTTCAGTGGGGGAGAGGAGGCTAACTGGCTCAGACCAAGGCCTAGTGTGCAGATCCTTGGAGCCAGCTGAATCCTGAGGATTGATTATCATTAGGTTCTCACCCTGACAGCCTCACAGGGTGATTTCTTCCAGGCTGATCCAGAGAGCAGGTTTCTTGGTGACAACTCGGACATAAGCTGTGAGGGGTCCCACTTCCTTCCCCAGGACATTCTCTATGTCGTAACCGGGGAACTAAACAGACAGTCCATTAAAAACTTCACACCTGATTTGCTGCATGCTGCAACCACACAATTGTACAATTTATTTACTATCAATTGTGTAGCACAATGTTATGCTGATTCAACATCTCTCTCCTTAACATCTCCATTCAAAATGATATTTGTGTGGTTTTGCTGTCCCAAGAGTTTTGGCACAGCCCCTAATGCTCTGACCTTTGACCTCTAAGTTTTGAAGCTTATTGTGCACATATTAAGTTTCCCTGGTAATGAGTGTCATCTAAGTGGCTAAAATGTAAATTACAATATATTTGCATTCATTACTGTTATCAGCCCTGTTAGGTGCAAGTAGCAAAAAAAAAAAAAAAANAAAAAAAAAAAAAAAAATACAATAAAATAAAATAAAATAATGGTGATATGTTAGTGCAGACAGTGACTGCAAACTTGTCAAGAAATAACTGAAGGTGCTAAAAGATAAATGTTAGCATTTTGGCACAAAATTCCTTCAGGTGTCTGAATGGCTAGCATGACTCAGCCATTTGTTCTGTACAAAACAACCTTTATCTGCAAGTCTGACATGAACAGATGACTGGGATTTCAGGGAATATTGACAGAAGACCAATGCAGTGTGATTCAACGAGAAGCCGGTGGAGTCCAGTATTATGTAATAGGGTAAAGTAAACCTACCTCATTATTTTCCGATGCTGCAGTGTTTAGGATGGACATAATTGTATTTTGCTCCAGCTGTCAGAAAGATCAAATTTGTGAGGCTGTAAATGTCATTTCAATTATCGCCTTATTTTAGTAAATTAAAAAAATACAGCGCTAAAATGTTTGCTCACTATTCCAAGGGGTTAAAGTTTCATTTAGCATCAGTTCAAAGGCTTCACACAACACTGATAATTTTATCAGTTTGTCTGCCTGATAACAATATCATAGTGTTTTACATAGTCAATTCAATTATGTAGATGCACTGCAAGAGATTTTTTTTTTTTAATTTCCATAATCTATTCATTTCCAAACTACGAATTTCATCTCTTTGTCTTCCTTCCCTTCACAGGTGTAACTTCACATTCAACTACAGTAGACACTGGGACTCTGTAAGGATTTGGTATCCAAGAGGACAAACAAGGACACTTCAACAGGACAGATGCATGAAGCTAGCCCAGTTTGTGAAGTTCTCTGATCAATATGCCGCTCTTCCCTTCTATTCTTTGTAATGTCACACTTCTGATACAAAAAGTTCAAATTTTGCTTAGTGCTTCATTCTTCTGTGGTTATAAACATGGGAATTTATTTTTTCAGTTTGCATAAATACACACACACATACGCAAAAGGTATTGGAATGCATCCTTAAAAAAGCCAACCAACTTTCTCCTCACCTTAATTTTCATAGTGCAGTTACTTAATGAAGAGCAGCTCAGGAAGACTTCCAGCTGAAATTTCATGACTGGCTTATCCACAGTTGAATTACAAGGAACACAGTGGAAGGTTTGACTGTGTTAAGACAGAACAAAAGTTATGCTTGGCCATGGTGACTAGCATTAAGCTAGACTGAGTCGTCTTGAGAACTTACAGTCTTTCGTCTGACATCTCTAAGTGGTTGCTTCCACAGATATTACAGGTTGGCCAGGAATAAGCAGCATTCTCATCCACACCAACTATCACTCCTGCAAGCAAAAATAAAACATTAATGTTTCACGTTGAAGCACCAAGTAATTTTGGGAAAATCCATGCACATTGTATGCTACTACATGGCTTTTATTTGTTCTCTGCTGGTAATTTAACCAGGTTGAATGTAGATTTAATTTCATGTTAATATAAATTAGTGGATGGCACAGCAGAAATTCTTAGGCCCAAGTACAAAAATCAATAAATGATCCACACATGATCAACACATTCAATATATGTTTGTATGCTTGTAACCGATAAAATCACCCCTTTAGGTTTTATCTGAGACTGCAGTGATAAATACTGCAGAAAGTACTCCCTGCAAAACACCATCTCACTTGACAACCAGAGCAGCCGCCCCACTAACATAAACACAAAACCTTAAATAAGATATCGACTTTAACACTGATAAAACGTTCTTGTACATTCCGGTCTGAGCCTCTTTCCTCTGGTAATTTCCAGCAGATACAACTTGCTTATGAGTGCAAAAGATGATATGTTTGTTCTTTGTGTTTTTGTTTTTTTTTCAGCCACCTGACCAAACATGCATGGCCAGAGGGGCCAGAACCAGTGGGTTCACAGTAGGATCTTTACTTTCAACTGTGACATGAAGGGAGCAGATGCAGATTATCATCTGGTTTAGTTTTTTTCACCCCCANACCCCCCACCCATATTTGCATAATTCCAAAGGAACAGAGAAAACAAGGCAACAACTCCTAATAGCAGCAGAAACAGCAGCAGCTAAGTAGTTTATCAATTGTTAAATAAGACTGCAGCAATTAGAAGCCACATGTTGTTACCATTTAAGTGATTAAAATATGCAAGGAAATCTGATATGACAATTACTGAGTATAAGCAGGGGTGATGCAATCTACTAATATAAAGCAGCTAAAGAAAATCTGTCATTTCCAAGTGTTACTTATTTTCACAAGATTACCACCCCATTTGAATTTTAAAGCATTTATGTGAAGCAGGCATATGAATTTCACTGGCAAATGACATTAGAATTGATACAAATTGTCATGTTTGTATTTTTTGAAAGACGCAAACAATGGCAGCCTGAGGACACTGAATGAGCAACAGCAGAAAGCAATGCCTTAAAGCCACATCAAGGCCTGTTCATGAGTGGTAAAAAAAAAAAAAAANAAAAAAAAATATGTATATATATATATATATATATATATAAAAACACAATTGATTTTCTTTTCCTGAGAACACATAAGACACACTCATCACTTCAGATGAAGCAGTGACACAAAAACCAGAGGATTTGGTGGATGTGAGGACTGACCTGTGAGAGTACAAAGGGAGTTGGGGGTGATTTCCAGACCCAGTGGATCTAGTCTCACAGGTTGAGGCAGGGCCTGTACCTGGGGCTCGGTCAGCGACTGTGAAAGCGACTCTGGCATGGCTGTGCCTTCAAGACTGCCCTCAGGTTCCACTGAGCACATCTCAACCACTGACTGCTCCACACACAGAAGAGTCCCTACATTTTACAAGGGAGATTCTTTATTGTAAGCTGGTGTCCTTACTACTATGAGGCAATATGACAATGTAGAATAAGGAACCTGCATAAGTGCATACAGTCCTATAATCTGAAACAATTTACGAGAAAGCTGAATGAATGGCATATTATACAACAATAACACACTACCATGTTCTTTGATAGTATCTCTGAATGACATGCGACAGGCGGTGGGGGAGTTTAGTGCTTTGACAACAGAGGAAGTGAGCACACAGGAAGAGCTCACGCACATGGCCACTGTTCGCCTGCATGGCCTCTCGGGTTCTTCCTCCTGAAGACTGGGGTCTGTCAGCACCAACCAAATCTCATCTTGGCCTACATTACTGTTCTGAAATGAGTGCATGTAGAAAACAGAAAAGCAGATGAAGACAGAAAAGAACAGGCACTAAAATTTACTTTAGAGTAAAAGCTGACAACGGACAAATAGAATGTATGTTGTATTTTTTTTTTAATTAAAAAAAAGAAATAAAAGCTGTGATGAGATCATTCATTCATTCATTCATTCAATAAACTAGCCATACTGATTTGTGCTAGTACACTGACAAAGTGCAAATGTGCTTTGGTGGTGTGTGGCAAAGTCCAGCACTTTGTTCTGAGCTGCTATCTCAGCTTGGTCAAAGTGTAAAGGTTTCACCAATCAATGGTCAAGAATGCCTGAGCCTCACACGGGCTGTCACACACACAGCGATATGAGCAGCGCTCTCTGCGTCAGAGCCGACTCTTATCACGTTGTCAGCTCAAATGATCTTAACCGATGATTGAGGAGTTCTAGAGCACTATAATTCTGTCCTTTTAACTAAAGTCAAATTAAAGCAGTATTTTCTGAGATGACACATGAAGAAATACACAGA
The DNA here is from genome assembly GCA_014773175.1 of Lucifuga dentata. Classification (NCBI taxonomy): domain Eukaryota; kingdom Metazoa; phylum Chordata; class Actinopteri; order Ophidiiformes; family Bythitidae; genus Lucifuga; species Lucifuga dentata. The sequence goes on along the minus strand of VXCM01000475.1, from coordinate 96,741 downwards.
AATACCTGCATTCTTCTGTATATAACAGTGGCAACAAAGGTGCAACGAAAGCTTTTGGTCTCATTCTGAAAAAGAAAAGAGTTTGGGATTATTGTCACCCACAGATTTATGCTTTGGCCTGCTACACACAACTTATCACAGTCCTAAGACAGTTTGGCAAAATTTCACTCTGTGTGTGTGAAACCATTTACCTGCAGTATATCTCGTAAGGTTTGTTCTGTGGGGGGAATGTAGAGGGGGGATACTGCCTCCCCCTCAATGGGTTCTACACAGCCCTCCTGGCCAGACAGCAGGTAGCAGAAACTTGGAGCTGGTCCTGAAGGTCTGCTCTCCTAAAAAGGGAAAGCTATGCATAGTATCACTCTATGCTAATATAAGTACAGGTTTTTAATTCTCAGTATGTGTCAAAATGACTGTCAATGAACAATTTTCTCCAGAATTCTCATCAGATCTTTGCCCATACTCTGTGGATCTGTGAAGCAACTGCAGATGGAAACAATGTTCTCAAGTCAAACTGGCGCAGTTAGATTCCAATTAGACAGATGTGAATATCTTCTAAAACTAAGGCTTTGTTTGGTGTTTGGTTGTTTAGCCTCAGAGAAATGTATAATTTTTGCCATGGTGAGAACTTACATTGGTCAAGCTAGGTGAGTTTCCATGTTCTTTAAAGGGCATCAAAGGGGGCCACAGACTGTCTATCAAGCTGAAAAGCCTTGTGCGCCTGTGAGCGAGATAAGAGACAGAAAGAAAGAACAAAAGAGAGAGAGAGAAAGAGAGGGTGAGGGAGGCACTGAGAAGGGATAAGGAAGGAGATACCAATGAATCAGAGGCTTTAACAGGAAGACAGACAGCTTTCACAGCCAGTTTCACTTCCACTGAAACATGAATTTGTTCAGACACAGCTTGTTTTAACATCAGTTAGAATAAGCGGAGAGCAAGCTGGGGCTGGTAGAGCACATACATACAATCAGATGTTTACAAGCACATACTGAGACTGAAGGGTGGGAAACAGTTCACACCCGTCATACATCACAATTTGTGCTGCAAGATTTATTAAACCAATTACAAGTGCTTTCAATAGCTGCACATATAATGCTTATTTTGTGACATTTACCTTCTCCCACTACTACCTTAATCCCAGGAATAACTAACAGAAATGTGCTTTTCAATGTTTCATGAGCCACAGCAGCTCTGATAGGACATGTCAGTCTCGTGAACCTTTGCCTCTTTTTTACAAAGTACTTGCAGAGTTTGTGGTGGCCAGTCAGTGTTGCTAATTCATCGCTGAAGACTGTCAAATCAGCCAGTGGTTAACAACCTGTTAGTCAGCCTTTAATCACAGGGTTTCTTTGTTTGGAACAGGTTCTGCAGCCCATTCAGGTCCAGCGAGGCCTGCTCAAGGATGAGTAACAACAAACTAACAGGACTCTTTCAACTCACTGTGACTTAAGATACTGAGCTTCTATAGTTAAGCAAATGTTTATGCACGTTTGTTTTAGTGCTTCAGGCACAGCTTTGAGGTGAACTGATGTAGAAACTATGTATGTATATCAGTATGCTTCACATCTTTCCCTCTTTTAATCGATTAATAAGAACTCAAATACACTTAAGTTCATTGACATTTTAATTTCTAACTAACTCGTCCACATTCAGTTATAGGCGATTAAGGTGTGAAAGTAGTTCCCTTAAACATTGGTGGTAACAGGGCATACTGCTCACAAAGAAAACTGCCCTCACACATTAAAAACTAATATTGTCTACATAAGGACTATTATGATATGCTTAGAAATCACACTCCTGCTGTTTCTAGGAACCTGTGGGGGAAAAAATGAATGCCTGGATTATCCCAGCTAAACCCACGTGTTTCCACTTGACTGCTAAGATGCCCCATGTGCAAGCCCATCCATCACAATCTGACCACAACTTCCAGAGAGGTTATATGCTGTGGTGTTATTGAAAATACCCAGGATGTAAACATAGCCCCCGACCCATCTCTAAATGTCCCCATGTCAGTTCTTCTAACTGCTTCTAATCTGGGATCCTGACTATGGAAACTCTCAAGGGAGCATGCACCTCGGTATCACTTTACATGTAAACACAGAGCCACTGCTAAGAGAACAGCATCATTAGGCTCATGTGATCAGCAATATTACATTCTCTTTCTATTGTACATGGGGATAATAATTTTTGATGATATAAATGGGGAGTTAGCGGTTTGTAAAAGATCCACACATCAGATACTAAGGTGGGTGTCCACAGTTTACCCGAGGCTAAAATTCTAAAGGCTTTTAGGCTGTTTCAGTGGCATTTCATATCAAGACTAGGCTATCACAGGCATTTTGCCCAGGGCTGTGTTTCAGCTAGCTAAGGCGCGAGATAAGATAACCTCACATATAGCAGAAATGCCTATCACAAATATAGTACACCAAGGTAATCAGCAAAGGGCCCAGCTTTAAGTTTACCACTGGCTGTGAATTGAAATCCAGGTGAAAAGTGAGGTAGGGTTTGGCAGAGGAGAGTGTGTGGATCTCACCTTTCTCGAGTGACCCGCTGGACCACTTTAATGCCCCTCAGCATGCAGGCCTTTCCCTCCCATGTCTGGCAATACCGGTGTAGTTGGTCCTTGCAGGGCAAAAGGTGAAGCTGGACCACACTGAACATGCCATAGCTATCCTGCACTAGCACACACACCCTAAAAAAAAAAAAAAAAAAAAAAAAACACATTGATATAATTGGCTGGTTCCTATTTAATCATAACCATTTATAGTCATACGCAGTGGAAAATCAACTGGTAAAATGATTCCACCAAGGACCTCACTGTGCTTCTATCCACTGCTCCTAGGGACAGGCTATGGCATATCATAAAAGTTTCATTCTGACATTTTGAAGTGTTAATGTCAGTGGCTGGTTTGACAGGCGGCCGCTGACAGAGGAACCTTTGGCCTATAAAGCTGTGAAGCAGCAAACTGTTCTGCACTCCACTGCAGCGAAAAGCTGGAGCTGCTAAAGGCTGCAGGATCTCAGTTAGTCAAGCCCAGACACAGCCCGGTACCAGCCCTGAGAGTAAACAGTGGAGTTCATATCCCCTGGTTATATGAGCAATGGCCAGGGAAGGAGAAAGACAAAAATGCATGTGCATGCATGTGCATATCTCAGACACAGCAAAGGTTTTCAGACTGTTTTCAACCACCTGATTGAGGCTATAACTGGCCTGTGTTGGTAAACATGGGGTCTGTCTGGGTTTATTTCGAGAGACGTGGAAATAGATACCAAAATAACATTCTTGACATTACTTCTGGTGAGGTAGGCCAGTGTTTTTACCAAGTGTATTCCCAGTTGTTTGCTTGATCCATAATTCCAAATCAGGCCTGTGCAACATTTTAGCCAAACAGCATAAAATGTTTTTTTTCTGACAAAATTAAACCAGTCAAATAATGTGTTATCTTCAAGTGCCTGCCTTTTTTATTGTACTCTAAATAGGTGCACAAGGAGGTAAGGTAAGATAAGGTAAAGCTGATAAGGTGAAGATTTTAAGTGCGAGCAAAGTTTAAAGGACCATACTGGTGATTTTCCATTTTTGAGCCAATAAAGAATACATGCATACACATTACATTACCACCAACCATTTTCCAAAACATAAACCCATATTTTGGCTTTTGTGTTATTTTTTCAAATTCCCTAATCTTACAAAAGCAAATATTCAGGTGATACAACCACCTTTAAATTCAATGTTTCACCTGCTGACACAGTTGTGGAAGATAAGTCATTTTAATTTCTCAGTAAAAGCAGTTTTCTCCTGGACTATATTCCCTGGCGAAGACACACATTTTCTTCCATGTAGCTCCGTGTTGGATTGGTTAAATAAACATTGGGTTTGCTGTGATTGATGACTGTTCTCAAGCACGTTTCACATCTCTACAAGTTGATTTTTGTAGTGTACTGGAATTAATTAAAACTAATGGCCATCAGGAAGGTAGGGAAAACAGTTCTAAAATTTAGTATAGCAGTATGTTTTGTAAAATTGTTCATTGTAACGTAACGTGATTGGGGATTGTATTAATTGGGCTCAAACATGCAAAAATCACCTTTATGGTCCTTTAAGGCAAAGCGAACAGGCCCCAGTCGATTTTAGAAGAATGTTATTTATCACAGCAAGGACTCATGGCATGATGTCCATCTTGTCAAGTCAGACAAGAAAATGCCTTAAGGTGAAACAGAATTCTGGGAAGACAAACACTCAAAAATCTTTCAAAAAACAGAAATAGCAATTACCAATGTTGTTCACATGGCTTTCCCCCCAAAAAACTACCAGCAAATGATGAACTCTACTCTGTCATTAACAATGAAAATTATTGTAAAATTACTGTCATTTAAATTACTGTATAATAAACTGATCCTGGGTGTTATGGTTATGGGTTAAATTGTTATTTGACCTTGCCTAAAATGTCAAAACAGCTCTTATTTGCACAAAAGTTACTGCTAAAGTCACATCTGGTGTACACTTTTACTTTTAGAGGAGCTTGTTGGAACTTGAAAAACATAGCATGAAATCTGATAGGATGCATGGCTGATAGAAAAGAAACGGTTGAAGAGACTCATGGTGGTGCTAGCTTGACCTAAACAATCACCTCCCTATTCAGTCACCTCTTTTAGCCATTCACAGCCCCACTTCCTCAGACAGCGACCCCCCCTCCCAAAATCTTCTGCCATTGGCCAGTTTCAGGATTTTAGGAATTTGTTATTGTGAGCAATCACAGAATTCTCAGCAGCCAGTGTTTCTTCCAGGAAGTACGATCCACTGAGCCTGTGCAAACACACACACATGCTCCTTCACACACAGACACACAGTGAGCGCATGAAAGCCTGCACACATGCACACTATTTGGCAACACACTAAGTAAGCAACCCACACATTGAGAATACAGCAGAGAGGTCTCATTGGTGGAGGGCATACAGGCGGGATTCCTTCCTATGTGCTGTCCACCAATCAGTGCAGGGAAAGTGATAAACATGGCTGTAACAGGATCCCTGCAGCACATTGTGTTCCCTCCACACCATGAAAAAAAAAAAAAAAAAAAAAAGCTAGCCTCTCCTCGCTCTCTCTGCAAACAGTTAATCTTCTTGTTTACTCTATTCCAAATTTACGGGAACTTACCATCATCTTCAGGCGTAAATATCATGCTGGCCCCCTCTCCTCTGTGTATGTTAACAGAGAGGTTAAACAACAAAAGGATCAAATAAGCATGCTGACCAGGGGAGTGAGTCATAGAAACGAAGGACACAACATGAGGTACAAACTGTCCTTGTGTTTATACAGAAATGGGTCAGTGGGCAGCAAAGTGAACTACGCTCCTCTCTGCAGAGCAGCCATGCATCCTGGAAAAGTGTTGTTTCAATTATCCACTGGACAGTGGCCAAAACTTCTCACAAAAGTGTTAAGTGCTTAGTTGTTGCCTCTTACTGTGAATTATAAAAAACACAAGAGGAAAAAGGGCACAAACGCACAGTAAAAACTAAAGATTCAAATCCTAAGTATGACTTTCTGTGGTCAAATTAAGCTGTCACAAAAGGCAGGATCACCCAGATATTCTGAACTCCAGTTCTCGTGACCACCTCCTCACCTCTGCCCCACCTCTGTGCACCCCTACTAACCCAGCCTGCTCAATCTGGTTGACTGAGGCTGGTAGGAGGGGAGGGACAGTGGGAAGGGCAAGAGTGTTTCTGGCCAGAGGGCGGCGTTTGTTTACCAGCGGCAGAAGCAGCATGGTACGAGCAAGTCTCATATTACAACCAAGATGCCTTTAGTCAGTTTGTCAGCTGACTGGGGCTCTCCCCTCTTCCCCAAGAAGTGCCCCTCAGGCCCCTGCATCCCCATCCTGATTGGAGGAGCCAATAGTTTTCTTTTATTACTCAGCAGAGGACAAAAACAACAAGCCTGGGGAGGGCTAAGTAACTAAAGGTCATGCTTCCTGACTCGGCCTCAAATAGCACATTCACTCATTCATTAACTACAGCAAGATGACTGAGGGTAACTCCTAAGTCATTTCAATAACACAGGAAGCTTTTAAAGGACCACACCTGTGATTTTGCATGTTTAAGCATAACTGCTACCCAGATACATGTTACATTACCAACAACCATTTTCCAAAACATAAAACCGTATTTTAGTTTCTCCTAAATCTCCTAATCTTTCAAAATTAAATGTTCAAGTGACACACCCACTTTAAAATTCAATGTTTCGCCTGCTAACACCCACATAAAAATGTAGAAGAGATAGTCATTTTTAATTTCTCAGTTAAAGCCGCCTTCTCCTGGGAATATATTTTCTAGCAGAAGTGCAATTCTTCCGTGCTGCTCTGTGTTGGACTGGTTAAAAAAGTTACTTCGACAAAAAATTTAACAGATGGATTGCCGTGATGCATTACTTATCTCAAGCATGTTTCAAGTCTCTACAAGTTGATGAGATGAAACCAATGGCAGTCTGAAAGGTAGGAAAAACCTTTCAGACTAATTCTAATTCTAATATTTAAATTCTAATATTTACCGCTCCAGTAGTATATTTTGTGAAATTGTTGGCAGTAACAATAACATGTATGTGGGTTGTATATATTGGGCTCAAACATGCTAAACCACCACTATGGTCCTTTAATGCTGAAACCCCTGAAACTACAGCACATCTGTTAAGATCATTGGAAGCATTAAAATTAAACAATGCTGCAAACCAGTGCCACCAAGTGGACTGTGAGTGGGCACCGATTTAACTCTGGCCTGTTGGTGCACAAGATTCAGGGAAAATCATGCTGCCTTTCCTGAGAATTGGCCTGGATCACTCAGAGAGACTGGATTCAATTGGAAATGTTTGTGTCCTTTGTCAAGCAATGCCATATGGCTAGAGACCGTGTGAGCACTTTGTGGGGCCTGCTGCTCTGGGAACAATAGCTTGACAATGAGACACACTGTGCCACCAAGGAAACCAGCATGTAATTTATATTGTGGTAGAGAAGCACACATGGCAGATTAAATGTGATTCATTTTTTCCACTCTCTTTTGGCATGCAGCGACAGACCAAGGACCTCACTGGGCTTCCAACTACGAGCTATTCAAACAGTACCTGCTTTTGTCTTTTTCTACAGGAGGAGCTGAGGAGGACCTAGAAGGAACTCTAGGCTTGAGTATGGAAGCAGAGGAGTCTGGCACAGGAATGGAGTAAACTCTCTGGACTACCACCTCCACATCACGCCCCACTGAGCCAGCCTGGCCCAGTCCCTCAATGGCTTCCAGGAGCGAGTGGCAGCATCCACTCGTGGCACCCAAGGCTCCAAGCCCACACTGAGCATGGGAGGTAGCAAGCTGGATGGGAGAAAGTCAGAAAAATGAGCTCGTAGTGTGTGTTTGAACAGCGTACCATACATAAACTGTGTTTACATTCTAGTCCTATGTGAAAAACTCAGTTTTGCATCTACAGTATGGTATGTCAATATCATAACTCGATTAGTATAACCTGCTTGAGCTCATACTCCCACTGTGAAAACACAGTTACACAGAAACACCTTTCTCCTCTTTATGTATCACAGTGTTTTGCAGACAGTAGTAGCTGATGGCACCTTTTTTCCCCCACCAGTAGGACTCAGAAATATTTGGTTAATTTCATTATTTATGTTGATTCAAGCTAGCAGAGAGTTTGAGATTTAAGCAATCTCACATGTAACACACATATCAAACACACATGTAATCAGGAGTACATCAATAACCTTATGCCCCTAGCCAAACTACTCTGCACACAATGGCTATCACCCAACTGCTGGTAGCATTCATATACTGATTTATTGAGCTAATAACATTTTTCTGTTTCATACTAACTACCCTCAAACTTAAAGCAAATGACATAATGTGTTTACATTCTTAAAAAATATATTTAATGTCAAAGTAAACAGGCTGTTGTTATTTTCAATTACAATGGGTTTCCAGAGTTCCAGAAAAATTATGCTACAATACGGACTCCTAAAATTTACAGTGTCAAATGAATTTTGAATTACCGGCCATTTTGCATGTTTGAGCCTAATATATTCAATTTTCATACACATAATGTTACTGACAATCATTTCCCAAAGCATACTACTGGAATGGTGAATTAAATTTTTTTTCCTACCTTCCAGACCGCCATTGGTTTCAATTCATTCCGGTATGCTATTAAAATCAACTTGTTGATACTTGAAACGTTCTTGGGATAGGTAATCCATCATCATGAAAAAGACGTATATTCAGGTTTTTTGCGAAGTTACGTAATTTTAGCATTAAAGCACAATAAAAAGTGCAGAGTGAACATATGTCTCCACCGGGAAATGTAGTCCCAAAAGAAGACCTGCGTTTATGGAAAAATTTAAACGACCGTGACTTCATAAAGCTGCGTAACTATTGGCAGGCAAAACATTGATTTTTAAGGTGGGTGTATCACTTCAATATTTGATTTTGAAAGATTAAGAGATTTTGCAAAATATGAGGAAAGCTGAAATATGGTTTTATCCTTTGGGAAGTGGTTGTCAGTAATCTAACATGTATGAAAATTGAATATATTAAGCTCAAACATGCAAAATGGCCAGTATAGTCCTTTAATGTATGGAGTGTCATTGTAATGACGTAGGTGATACATACCCATTTGTCCTCTTCGGTGGTCCTGTTTGCATCCAGCAGTCCAAATGTTTTAGCCAAAGAGTACGGCACACACCTCTCTGCTGGCAGCAGGGCTCTTGGAATGGACATGTGGTCTAGTTTGGAAGCTGAGTGGACTTTCTGGCTGAAGTGTGTGTTGAGAATAATTGCACAGCTGAAGCCTTCTATAGAAAAACTTTGCCTGCAAAGAAATAAGAATGATCAATTTTAGATTAAAAATATAGCAGTTGTTTTTCAATCCTAAGGTTGCAGCTCATATTATTCACCCTTTATTTATATCTCACATCTTCGATTCCATTTTCTTTTTCATTATATGGTAAAAAGTGGCATGCTTGGGACCTTGCAGCCATCATGAATTTAAACATCTTCAAGGTGTTGCAATGACATCTATGTAACACCAGCAAAATAAGCATTGTTGCTCAAACTTAGGGGGGCTAGCAGACAGCTCAAGACCATCTGAATGTCAAACACAGATAAGGCACCACCTCCACACATCTATACCACCAAGTGCAGAATACTGTATAAGGACAAAACATCCTCGTTTGTCCTCTTTCATGATATATAAAAAAAAAAAAAAAAANAAAAAAAAAAAAAAAAAATATGCATTTTCCAAGTACTTGGGGTTCTGAAAAGACTACAGCTAACATCTTGAATAAAACTCTTTCCAAATGTGACCTCATTTGTGGAAAAATACACAACACCCATCACAGTCAAACTGAGATTACACTGAAAAAAAAAAGAGACTAAATCAAATGCTTAGACAGTATGTATAAAATCTAAGAAAAATATTTCTCTTTACTCCTCACAGGTGTTTTAGATTATTAAGGAGAAAAGAAGTTGAAAAATAGGCAGGTAATTACACGGCATGTTACTTGTGGTAAGTCTGACTTGTAAGTTATGACTAAATTTCTTTCACACGTGACCCAGATATGTGATGACTGACTCAGAGCCAAATGTCGTCAGTAACTGAAGCTACTGTTCACGTCACAGCTTGTCTCAGACCTGTGTTATTGTTGATCCAGAGTAATTAATACAAAGCCAGGTTAAAAAAAAATGTCTTAAGAAGAAACACTGTCTCTTTTGCATTAACATCCGGTACTTTTTACTTTACCACCCTCCATATTAGTAATGAAAGGGTCAGTTCATGAATGGATTATCTGATCAACATAAACAATCTTGGATCAATGGCAGTATGGATATCAATTCAATCTTTTTAGCCATTTATTTGTCCTAAAACTTGATGGTTACAGCTTCACAAATTAAAAATGTTGTTCCTTTTCTCCATTTCATATCAGAAAAGGAAACCTTAGATGTTTTTTTTTAATTGCTTGTCAGACTAAACACACAATTTCAAGACTTCACTTTAAGCACTGGTAACTGCTGAGAGGCATTTGTATCTACTTTAGAAGCTTATGGAATAAATGATTAATCAAAAAGTTAATAATTATTGAAAATTATCAATAGCTGGAGGCCTGTCAGATACTGATTATAATAAGCAGTGCCAAATTTAAGCTCGAGTCCCAGAGCAATATTTGTCAGAACAAATTCTGAGGCAAGGCTAGTCATCAGTAAAAGTCTTAGTAAAATATTAGTAGAGCGGAACGTCCTGTTCAAGAGAATACAGGAAGTGTGACCTCACTGTGAACAGGTGAGTGGGCAGCTGTCGTCATCAGACAGGTAGCTGGGTTAAGGAGTGGCCTGGCTACTGGCATCACAGCTCGTAAATGAACAATCCTTGCAGGTATTTCCGCTCAGGCATCAGCCCATTCACAACAAAGAGTGGGAGGTGGGAGGAGCCAACCCACTCACTGCAGGAATGATGTGGGAGGTAACCCTCCAAGTGTCACACAGGAAAGCGATGAGGAATTTTACCAGACAGTCAGATGCTCTGAATTCCGGGTTTTTCCATTTGTACTTGTACAAGTTGGATGAATGAATGAATGAATCTGTAGGATATTAAGCATCAGCTTTTTGTTGTGGCTGAAAGACTGCTTTATTGACTTATATAAATTTTATTTAAAATGTACACTAAATTCTGTCCATGCTGCAAATTTGAAAAAATCTATTTACGCAAACAAACAGGATTTTAGGATCCATGTTCAAATAATAATTTTTAAAAAATGGTTGTTTGTGAAAAGGGCGTATATTTGGAGAGGAGGTGGGGGGGCTCCTCTACTCTTGCTTGTGATTTTAGGAACAGAATACGACAGGGGAAAAGAGCTGCTGAAGCACCAAGGCGGTGATACGCTCAAACGCCATATGTTTTCAATCTCACTCCTCTGGCTCCTTCCATGCTCTGCTCCCAAATGCTCCAGAAAATAATCCTACTGTGTTTTTCCCCAGCTTGCTGGAAATGACCTAACTACTGCCAGGAAGAGGAATGTGAAGCATTCCCTGGAGCAGTTCGTGACGTCAGAGCTCCGAGGAGGCCCCTGCACTTCCGCCAGCCTGGATATTCCAGAGCTCACTCAACCCCAACTCCCAACAGCTGGAGTCAACTGCTGCCTTGCTCAAACTCCAAAACAATCCTCCCCCCCCCCCNCCCCCCCACCGCCCTGAATGTGCAGGACTGCTCTGCAGATATGGGCTTTTGCTACTTAGTATTGACCACAATGGTGATATTGAGGATAGTAAATGTTTCTATTTAAAATGCAGAATAATTACATTTCATTAGATTATGCCAGAAATATTTTAAGATCGTTTGCATCGTAGTAAAATGTGACATCTCAGCAATAACTGTGAGCTCGTTACACTTTGTTCTGCAACTAGTATCACTCTTGTATTGTGTAACTGCCCAATGATAGTGTAATTTCAAGTTCTGATTCCCTGCCAAGAAATTATCAAGTTCAAACTCAAATGTGCCACAGTAGAGCCAGCTAACATGTTCTAGTACTTACTCATTCATGCATTCACACAGCAGTTTGCAAGTCATCATTAAGTGCGGCAGAACTCCAGAACCGTGTGACTTTATCTCCCAAAGTCAAATTTTCGCAAAAGTCGTTAATTTCAGACTCTGGTAATTGCCCCGAAGCACCAAATTACCAAATCAAACTGCTTGTGCACCCACTGTCAGCGGCACATATTTCACACACACATATCCTTCTCACCATGGTGGGTATATGTGGATAATATCTCCAGGGGCAAGAATAAGTTGAGCTGCAGTATCCCTGTTAAACAGGACCAGCACACGGGGTCTTGCTGCTGAGAGACGCTCGCTGCATTGGTGGTCTGTGTCGGGAGATCCGTTTTGCTCACAGTGTGCCAGTTGCATGTTGCACTCCTCCTGAACCTCCAGCACTTCCAAAACCAGCACACCAGGCCTGTCCACTAAAGAGGAAAGCAACAACACAGATGTTGAGTGTGTGTCTGTTTCGGAGTGCGTGCATGCAGAGGCTACTTATGGTCTCACATATTCTCTCAGTGAGACTCATTGTGTGTTACATGTGTAATTCAGTTTTAGCATCATAACATTTGACTGCGTACCTGCAAAGCTGTTATTAAAACTAAGTTAGATATGCAATACAGCAAATCGCAATATGCGTGCGAATGTCTGGAATATTGCCCTACTTTTGTACAAAACCTTAAAGTTGACTGCGATAAATAACATGAGCAAATCAAGACAATGCCTCAGAGCAATAAATCCAAATAGATAACTGAATGCAAATGTATATAAAGGTGATTGCAGTGAATCATATAAACTGCAGTGTGAGAACTTACAGTCAATGCAGCTCTGTGTTACCAGTCCCTGAATGTGGCTGGAGGGGAAATTTTGATATAAGAATAATTAATATCAACGGGCTCTCTTGAGAACTGCTACATTCACAGGTGAATTTGTCCAAACATGTAGGCTAAGTGATTCATTTCTGCTCATCATCCAAAGTCCCACATTACAAAATTGTCAGTGATCATGGGCAGCAGGCCAAAACTGCTCTGGACCTATAAGATCTCATCAATCGTAGGTAGAGCATTAAGGGAGTTACAAACTCAAGTCCACCTTCATACAGTAAAAACACAGGAAAAATGAATACAACAAAGATAAAACAGTGTGCTATGACAGCATGATTTAGTTGGATAATATTGTTGTTATTGGTAAGTTTGTGCCAGACAGCCGTAAAACAGACTCGCAGATGAAAATGGAAAGATACGTGTTTGACTGATTGCCTGCTGATATGCCTGATTATGCAAAAAAATGCTGAAAACTCATTTCAAAAACTGGTTTTGATAAAAGTTGTTTGACTTTGATAGCAGTTTGAAAGCTCAATAACTGCAGAAGAAGAAATGTTAAAGCAGCTCCTTTAACAGAAACATTACATCAGTTCACAAAAATCAAGAAAGCAGGAGCATAAAAGTAGTAAAAACTATTGAACAAACACTGATTACATTTTGAAAATGAGAATACAAAGCTCCACACTTTACTGCTCTTGCCTTATACTGATCAAACCGCGGAATGACCACAAAGGCTAAGTTGGATAATGTAGGTGTTTTCTTTTTTTTCCACAACTAACTGTCACATTTAAGCCACTGGTTGTGTCCTATTATAAAGAGATACTAACGAGGGTAAAGTGGTTTGGTTCACCACGGAAAAGAAAAAGAGAAAAAAAAAAAAAAAANAAAAAAAAAAAAAAAACAACTAAGCAAGCAGTTTCCTGTCACCTACATGTTGCCGAGTTCACTGCCACAGATCAATGTACACACAACATTTCAACGTGCCTTCTCCATACAATCGTATGCATGAAAATCATGCCTGAGATTGGCTTCATCCCACTCAATATCTGTGAAATCAAAGTTCACGGTGTTCATGTGAGTCACGGGAATATGTGTGTGTGCATCCTGAGGTAATTGTGGATACACATCATCTGGATCACCTGTTGTTGATGTGTCAGAGATGGATTGGTGCCTCCAGAAGCTAATAGCTGACCTCTGCCGGCAGTGCAGTCGATTCAGTCTTTCTGCCAGACCCTCACTGTGCCACACACACACACACACACGCACACACACACACACACACACACACACACAGAAAGAAAGGTGGATGATATGTGATAATCTCAGAGAGGTGCTTAAAAGTCATATAGTATATTTCAAAGAAAAACAAATGCATGCACACAACAAGGCCATCTTTCAGATGAGGGGGTTTAGTGATGGCGATGACATTTAGCACCCACATCGTGACACCAGGTGTCCCTTTCATCATCAGTTCTGCCATGGAAATGTCGCCTTCAGCGCCTGACTCGTTTGGCATCTGTGATGCTTTGTTTCTTACTTCTTTTTCAGTATGAAGCAACATTCAAACCTTTTAAATTTCCTTTTCTTCTTGGCGGAGTCTTCAGGGGTCTTGGCCTGCTTGTCTGACTGTTTCCGCGGCGTCTGCAGCATCGCCTGAGCAGATCTGACCCAGTCACTGACTGACCTTTTGTTGCCCTCACCAGTTTGTACAGGAAAGCTCTCAGAGTCCAGTCTGCTGGAGGTTGCTGCTTCATCAATATTCTCTCCATCTGACACATAGCCTGGGAACTCTAGGTCTTTCACCTGGGCACAAATCAATAATAAATTACTACAGAATTTTTACATTTTGACAGTTGAGATACAACTCATAAACTCTCTGATTTCAGGCTTAAATTTTTTTTAGATCAAGTGAATATTAGATGATTAAAATAATCTCAGTCTTCTGCTCATTTGAGATTATAAGAAATCAATAAAGTCAGAACATGCAGAGGGTGGAGTGTGTACACTGGTAAACTAGTATGCTGATAATACAGTGACAAAAACAATCTTTTTTGCTGTATCACTGCATAGTACACCTCAGGGCATCAGCACTGATGGAAAAAGCCAGAGAAAACCTAAGTTCCTGTCATGTGCAGACAAGACCGGCATACCAGCCTCTGTCAGCCAATGTGCTCTCTTATTTGAATCAACTTGACCCTGCTAGGCGGCATGCCAGCAGACGTCACACTCTAACCAGTTACAGAGAAAGGAACACTATGTTCCTGGCCCCGGCTCAAAAGATGTTTTCACCCTGCTCTGAAAGCACTGTAAGTACACAGCTCTGTACTCTCCGCCTGTGCAGCCTCCGCCACAACTATGTTTTCTTGTACAAACAGTAGTAAAATGATCTTTATAGCCTGGCTCTGGCACAGCCCTGATCTGGCGAAGCCCTGATGTAGCGGAGGTTATTGACCCCGTTGGCTGCTAATGTTAGGAACAAGGATCCAGCTTCATCCGGGAAGTAGCCATCCTCTTCAGCCGTCAATTACACTGTCACCCTCACAGCTCCGCCTATCCCGTTTCTATGCTAGTGCAATAATAAAGAGGTCTGGCAGCCATACATCAAGTGAGTCAGCCGTGCATTTGCTTCAGTTTTATTTGGAGTAATAAAGCTTGGATTGGAATCTTCCCTGTATCCTGTTAGATCCGGTTTGATTTACCATTGGCAGCGCCCTTTTCAGGGAGCAGAAACTTCTGATTATGTGACTAATTCTGCTGTCCTGATTAAATCAAAATCAATGGATAATGAGAATGATGTCAGAAAACAAATGAAAAACACTTGCCCTCGATAAAGAAATACATAAATGCATGCACGCATCTTTCCAAATGCAACATATCCAAACTGATATTCCCGCGAGAGAATATGCACCTGAGTGATATGCAGTTGAGCTGTTAGCATTACCACACGCGTAAAGTTCAGTGGTATTAAATTCAACAAACTAAGGTCATAAGAGTTTCTTTCTAGGAGGCCTCTGACCACAAACCTCCAGTTAGGTGATCTTAGATCTCATTTGACCCCACAGAGCTGATAGCAGCAAATTAAAACTGTGACAAAAGGAAGTAGCTGGGTCTGTGGAAACAATGGTAATCTGTCTTCAAGCTTCCTCTCTCAACATATAGCTAGCAAACTTACAGCTTCATCACAACATACTAGTTACTTCAATTCCTGTTAAATAATATGAATAACTGCACATAACTAATAGCCATAGTATGGATTATGAGAGCTGATCAATTATTTGTTGGCACGACTTGATGCTTTGTGTGGTCTTGAATATGAGCAGACTATTACCACTCCTTTCACATTCTCTCCATGCCAGCCCTGCCTTTAACAAACACTGCTCCTGAGTGAGCAGGAACAGTCAATCCATGCCTCCATGATATACACTACAGCCCAGAAGTTTGAGGATTTAAAAAAAAAAAAAAAAAAAAAAATCATCAATACACTATTTTCCAATTTATTGCACAGGAATATGGCAAAAAATATATATATAATAAATGTAACTAATTAGTTTTCAGGAGGAATTTGTCAACAAGAGCACA
The DNA here is from genome assembly GCA_014773175.1 of Lucifuga dentata. Taxonomy (NCBI): domain Eukaryota; kingdom Metazoa; phylum Chordata; class Actinopteri; order Ophidiiformes; family Bythitidae; genus Lucifuga; species Lucifuga dentata. The sequence continues at coordinate 80,766 of VXCM01000475.1, read as the reverse complement.
TTATGTAGCCACTATGGCTTAAGAAATGATTTTTAATGAAGGCATGCCCAGTCTGTATTAGTGCACTGGCACTCCAGTTGTGCTCCAACTCTTTTGCCCAAAGTCCCTTGCTTATATTTTAACATTCTATTCAGTAGCCTGCTGTCTGCCTTCTCCCAGATCATTTTGGGATTAATTTGCTACACAGTCTGGTCATGCTANGTAGCCTGCTGTCTGCCTTCTCCCAGATCATTTTGGGATTAATTTGCTACACAGTCTGGTCATGCTATTGCTCTGCAACTTCTGAACTTCATATTGAGGACTGCAAATTTATAGTTTGTGATACAGTACAGTCAGTCATGACAGTACAGTTTCAATCTTATCTGCTTAATATTATACACATTGGATAATTTGGTTTGTTTTTTAAGAGGTTTAAACAGACAAAAACAACCACAATCTTCATAAAAGTAGAATAAATGTATATTAACATGAATACATTCATCAGGGTGTTGATATCTGCTTTGGTTAAGATTTCTTTCTACACATTTAAACAGTGCTTTATTCAATCTGCTGCCTCAACATGTGAACTTTGAGATTTCGGAACATGACCTGTACCTAGAAAAGTGCACGTGTACTGCTGGTTTAGCCCGTCAGGCTTTTTCATTAAAATATTACTGCAATACTCCACCTAGTGGAATAATGGCTGAATATACAATCTACTCAATATACCTCCAGTGATCAGAAAAACAGAAACGCCGGTACAATCTGATCCATTCCAATAATTACTGACTTTGACTTTGCCTTCTAATGTTATATAATGAGTTTTCTTTATTATTATTATTATTATTATTATTATTATTATTATTATTATTATTATTATTCATTGTTGGCACTGATGTATTTGGCCTTTATCATCATTTTTGAGGCTGTAATTTGAGGTGATGTAATACTGGACTACATTACACAGAATTATGTATCTAATATTTTGTCGAATCCCATTAATGCAGAATAGGAGGGCATAATATGAAACACTTCTTGCATAGATGTTTCTATTTTTCTAGTTACTTGTTTTTTTGTTTTTTTTTTAAAGTGTAAATAGTGAAAAACTGTGTAAAAAAAGTATTAAAAAAAACAGGACATAAAGACACAACACCAACTGTTATATTGCACTACAGTAAATAGTAAATGTAAGTCAAATCGAATGGTAAAACTCATTGTATCTAATATGCATACGGAAGAGAATATTAGTAGATGTGTTATGCGGAAGTACTTACACTTGCTGGATCTAGCCAAAATAAAATAAAAGAAAGTGATGGTGCTGCAGTCAAGTATTATGCTGCCGTACCAATTTTCAATTCTTTAAGAACCTCTCTACGATGGATACTTAGAAGATAATGTATGCCATGAACAATGTGAGTCATACACTGGACAGCATTAGTTTGATATTGCATAAAAAGACATACAGCTCCACCTAGTGTCCCTGACAGACCTGACAAAAAGGCCACGTTGCTCTCTACATGACGTAGAAAAGGGAACAGCATGCCTATGCGTGGTGTAATATATTTTCATGCTCTACTGAAGATAATAATTTTGCACCGTTGTTGGTTGTTGTAAAAGTTGCAGGGAATTAATAGAAATAAGAATAATTCACTCACATGTGAGGATTTAACAGGCAAGTCCTCTGGCTTTTCTTCAAACGACTCCGACTCACAATCTGAAATTTGTTTCCCACTGTCTTCGTCATCTTCCTCAGATTCTTCCAGATCACTGTCTGTGTCTATTACAGGAAAGTCCTCTAAAAATAACATCAAATAAAAAAGAAATGGGTACATAGTCAGGTCCAATAGACTTACAGTAGCATGACACTGAAACTAATGTCATCTCTTGATATACACTATATACTAAAAACTGAACTGCAACTGTGTCTTCCCCGAGGTAGGAGATTTTTTTTCCTGCAAAACCAGGTCATGTGCCACCCTTAAATAAACATATTAATGAGTCAAAATAAAATAGTTTCATTTCAGAAATTGCTCCATCATATGATGACACTAAATCCCTTCTCTTTCCATTGGATAAATTGAAGATTTGCCCTCAGACGTTCTTTCAGGGAAGACAGGTCATCAATGCCACATAAACTTCAACCTGCGACCACTTAACAAAATAAAGCAACTAGCAAATAACAACCAAGTTCTGCGCACAAGACACATTCTTAATCAATTTTGCTTAAATTTGCAAAGGCAAACTGACTGATAGCTTCAAAGGTCAGAAAAAATTAAGAATAATTTTTATCTATGAAGCAGAATGGCCACTGATAGTTAAGTCTGATCCAACTGAGTGAAGGTGAAGGCTAACAGCAGGGAGGAGGAGAATGAGATGGGATGGGATCCTTCTCTCCTGCTGTGTCAGTCCTTCTGCTGTGTCCCAAAAGTAAACCTCCAGGAAAGCAAGAACAATTATTTTCTGTCTTGGTAATTTTTTGTTGTCTTGATAATTTTCTCCCTACTTCCAGATGGTCTCAGACTGCTGGTGCTGTTTAGGCTTGTTCTGGTAGATAAAATAGATTAAGATAAGACCCGTTATGTCTTTCAAACATGATACTCTGTGTGTGGCTTTCAAAGCTTCCCTGTGTTAAATCTTACGTATCTTCATTTTGTCCCATCATTGATCATTGAAATCTAAATTAGTTCCTTCTCTGTAAACTCCTTACAGGCATGCTTGGGACAAAGAGCTACATGAACGTATTATAACTTCTGTTAAATCACAGAACATTCAAATTTTGTCCAACTTGTGATGTCTCATGATATTTGCTAAACCAAATGTTTCCTAAATATCAGAAATCCACCTGCTGTCATATGAGTGAATGCTGACTCAGTGAGTCCTGACAGATTTCATTTACCTTTATCAGTGCTGAGCAGGTGCAGTGCTCTGGTGTACGACTGCATGGCAGCTGTGGGTCTTCTTAGTCTACGAGGCTGCTGGGCCACATACGTAGACAGATTCTGTTTCCGGGTCTCATCATCAGACTGTCCACTGTCACTGGAGCTCCACGCAATGTGCACTGGGTCCTCAAAGGCACTGGTCTGTCCTGGGTAAACACAAGATATATGAGGATATTTGGCTTGTTATAATCAAGTGAAGACAAGTTGTGCCTTACAGCTCAAGAATTCACGTGATGCCGACAGTTTTGATGGGCTGATCTTCTCTTGCTGCAGGCAAAAGAAGGAAGAAAGTCGACCTTGTGGCAAATAAAACAAATGGAGTTTGCAACACTAACTTTCGCCTTGTATGTGTATGGTGTCATTAAGTGATGTAGCTTTTAAATGGCACACAATTTATTTGCACTTAAAATTGCATTCAGTGTAAAAAGGCCTCAACGACTCCAAACTTTCTTTCCTGACTGTCCCACTCAGTGTGTAAATTAAGAAAAAATCTAATGGAATGTCCATTCCACCCATGAACATTGTAGGCTGTATAAAATAGAATATGATATTAATAGAAGAGTGGAAGTTGCAATGGAAAACCCTGAATATAACTGCAGTCGTAGATGATAAATGATAAATATCAATACAATGCCAGCCATTCTCAGGATACAGTAGGCAACATCATTAACCTGAACAATTTACCTAATGCAGGGCTCTGAGCCAGCTTTCTCACAGCAGACATTTTCCTTCTTGATGACTTGAGGCTCTGCAAAAAAAAAAAAAAAAAAAAAAAAAACATGTAAAACTGGAGACTAATATTTAACGTTGATCAGCCATTTCATAAAGGAAATATGAGCCAAGTCCATCCACCTTCATCTCTGGACTATCCAGGAAACTGTCTCCACATCTCTGCCAACACCTGGCGGAGGACTCGGATGAAAGTGAAGGCTCCTTTCCTTCTTTTTTCGCACAGGTTTTGACATCGTCAGGAAAGAAAACACACTTTATATCCTTGGAGTATCTTTTTCTCTGTTAAAAAAAAAAAAAAAAAAAAATTGTGGACAGGGAGGCAGAGGATTAAGTTTCGCTAGCTTAAGTGTGCGAATAGTTAACTTCTTAGCGAAGCTCTTGTAAACTGCAAACATTGTGTAATGATTATCTGTGGCATTAACATGGAAATCTTGACGAAGCTTCAAAGACTAACAGCTAAACTGGGTTGGAAAACTACCTGTAAAAGTTAGCGAAGTACACAGTAAAGTTAATTTGGGTTTAAGTTCCAATGAGTAAGCCTGAGCACAGCTAGCAAGTTAGCTAACAGATTTCTTACCTTTCTACAAGACATTACGACAAAAAAAAAAAAGTGTTTATACCACTGCTGTAGTTAATGTGCGTGTTTATGCTGCGTTAACCTAATAAAGTTAACTTTATCGTCCCATCGTTGAAGTTACTGTGACATTGCAACATCACCAGTTTGCAAACTTAACTATTAGCCAGTAGAGAACAGGCTTCACGCGCATGCTCTGTTGTTGCTTCTCTGCAGAGGGTGCGTTCCTTTTTATTGTGGAGTACACCGGAGATGCCCGTGAGGTAGAGCTGCTACCATTTAGATTACGACTATTAGTCTTTCTTTGTTTTTTTTTAAACTGGTATAACCAGAATTGTTCATTGGAGTTCATACCTACACCAATTTTTCTGCTATCCCTGTAGCACTATATGTTATATCCAATGCTACGCAATCAGCATCATTCTCAGCAACACATTAGTGCTTGTTGCATGTTTCTATCCCTATTTGTGACTTTTCGGCAGTTCCATTAATGTGCCCCTGTCCAAGCCTATATTTTAGTCTGCCAGATCCAGGCCAAATTGATAAATAGGCTTAAATCTTGTTAATTAAGATTGGTATATTGCTTTTGAAAAAACTCCTGGACCTGCCCCTAGATCTGGATCAGCACCAAAATTGAATGAATTCTTCCCATCAAAATTATTTTATACCTTTTTGAATAATCCTATTAACAGTCAATTAAACAGACAAGCAAGCAGATGCAGGTGTAAATCTATCCTTATGGAGGTAATAAAGTCACAATCTGCAATCTAAATACAAACAAAAGGGTAGGCCCACTACCCCAAATGAAAGCACAAGATAGGAACCCCAATTTGAAAATTGATAAACAGGTCTTTTAGGAACTAAAAGTAAAGTAAGAAAAATCAACTCTTCATTCTGGGTCATATTATTGATAGCAACAGCAGAAAATTAAATTTTATATGGGACCAAGGCTGGTTTCTCTTGTCAAAGTCAGTCTGGAGTGACATGACAACACTCCTTTGGAATCAAACGTGATTTTATTACAGCAAATCCATCCTAAACTCAACATCTTTCAAACAGCAGGTTAAACATACAAAAGCTCACTTAACATAATCATTTTTATTAAATATGTAAAAAGCAGGTCAAGTTATTCACAAATAAAATGCAAACATGCAACACATTTTGGGGAATGCATAATGAGTGGGACATGAAAAAACATTTACCATTCATAATTATTGACAGTACATGTTTACATTCCTTTTCATTTAGACAATATATGACTAAAGCATTATGGTGCACTGCCGAGTTCAATAATAGTAAATGCAATATTAAGAAAGGCTATACAATGTACTTACTGGAATATGGCATGGCAAAATAATTGCTCAGTGAACTGACTTGTGTGTTCAAAACAAAATCCTAAACAACACAGTTGAAATCTGAACAATCTACAAGTTCCAGCTGAGGTTTCAAAACTTAAAACGCTGCACTGTAATAAGACTAGTCCATAGAAATGTTTCTTCCTTCCCTATGTTTATGACACAGCAACTAACTCACCTCACACAGTGTGAATTATCTGCTGTTTTAGCACACTGATTATCATAAATGTTGTGGTTTGTAAGGACATTGTCAACTAGTCATAGTATTACTATGGCATTGTACTACGACAGTTTGTTCACTGTATCGTTTCCTTTCATGAGGATGCATTACAGAATCTACACTTACACTATTCCTAAGGCTTAATAATAAATATGGTGACTGTCTTTGGACAGATTGTCCAATATAGGATCAAATGTCAGTGCAACATATGGAAGGAGGTTAGATAAGAGCTACTACGAGCCCTTTCAGGGCTTTGTTTATTGCATTCTTGTGATTAATATTGTTGATATGCAAAATTAAAAACTAAGTTAAATGAAGGGACAGAAGCTTGGAAATCAACATTTACACTGACAGGTATAATTTACCTGCCTTTACTTCAGCATTTCATCACATCTACAATTTGAGTGGCCACCCACACAGTCTGTAGTAACTTCTGTGATGGTCTGAGCTTGACTGTCAGTGGAGGTCATCACCAAAAACCTGCCACAGCAGTTCACCAACAGTCACAAAAAACACTGAACAGTGAGCAGAGGGATAAAAAATCGTGACGGTGCTTCTTTTTCAGGAGGTGGCTTCATGTGCTCAGTCTTTAAGAGAACAAAAAAGAAACCATGAGGAAAAAAAAATTAAAATCCTGTAACAGTTCTCACAAAGTAAAAACGGGCTGTAGCTGCATGAGGGATGATGGCAGTCAGTACTCGTCCTGCTCCTGCTGATCATCTGGCACTTCCTCGTTTGCCTGCTGGTCCACTTCCTGTCCGTCTCCCTCAGCCAGCTCTCCCGCTCTTTCCTAAAAAGGAGCACAGACAGCTTAAAACCCCACCACCAGACTTAACATTATGCTCCAAGGCAATTTTTTTTTTTTTTAAGCTACACACACACACCAGGAAGATGCCATTCACAAGCTGTACTGTATTCTTTCCTGCACCATCCTACTTAATCAGGAACACATTTCTGAGTTGAATCCTGTTTGGATCAATTAAAAACTGACCTGTTCTTCTGAAGAGTAGAGGATCTCCATTAACTGCTCGACAAATGAGGCGCTTTCTTCACCCTGGTCCTGGCACAGCAGCTCCACCTCTCGCAGCTTGCTGAAATAGTAGTCCCTCTCCTTCTCTACCCCTTCCAGTGCCAGCTTTAATGTGTTCACCTGCAAAAAATTGGCAGAAAATTATCTGAAGCATTAATATTGAAGTAGCCCTGAAACCATTAGTGGATTAATTGATTAGTTGATTATGAAAATTAATGAACAACAGCTTAAATAATCATTTCATTAATTTAGTGATTTATCCAGTAAAAATAATGCTACTTACTGCTTTGTTCTTTCTTTTACTTATATTTCTTAAACACTTTTAGGATAAATGATTAGCCAGTTAACTATGTGGACTTTGGTTACAGTCAACAGGCAACAGATAAGAAGTCACAACTAGACAATAAACAGACATTCAAAGACTCAAAATTCAAGGCTCAAAACTTTGATATTATTTTGTACTATGCAATACTGTATGTTCAACAGAAATTTCATTCTGTTAAATTTCATTTAACTGATATACTGCAAATCATTATTGTAACAATCCAGCGAAGTGCAGGAACAATTACTCGATTAATAAATTACAAAACGTATCAATCATTATATAAAAAATCTTGTCATACCAAGTGAATACAACATATTTGCTGGTTACAGCTTCAAAAATGGTACACACTGATTATGTTTCTACATTTCGTGTCATAATAAAATGCATATTTGAGAGTTTTGCTGGGTACTTGACTCCTGCTCTGATGTGTTGTATATTTTAATGTAGCTATGATGGCTGCATTTGTAGTAGACATTGATTCCAAATGGAACAGCTGATTTGTTCAAGCTTCTCTTTCACTGGAATAAATATCTGTAGCTCTACATTTCTAATCCAAAGAAACCATACAAATACTTATGACACCACACCAATCAAAAGCATCACATGCATGACACTAAAACAACTGCTTAACACTTGTTGTCTTTGTCAGCTGTGTTGCTGAGGAACTAGTTTAAAGCTGCTGAGTTGTAATCACAAGGAAGGAAAGGTTCCATGGACAGCTTAGCTTTGGATTCTGTTATCTTTAGACTAAATGGTTTATCACTGAATCCAAATCAAGAATAAAAGCAACTGTTAGTTGCAGCCTTTTTCCAAAACAGGTCAACATACCTCTTCGGTAAGATGTGCGACCTGTGCTTCCAGCTCTTTCTCTCCTTTGGCAGGAGCTGGTGTTGCAGGGACCTTTTTGGCTGATGAGGGTCTTGATGATGGTGTTGAGGATTTGGGGGTGGTAGCGGCTGACTTTGAGGCTCCTGCAGCAGATACAAGGTTAACTCAGGGACTGCTCAGTGATTCCTATCATTTATGAATTTATTCCTGACTGATAGCATAAAGCCAAATTACGCGATTTTTCTGCATTCTATGTTTAAAAGTTAATAGAACTTAAATTTGATAATCACAAGAAATGGTGATATGAATGTAAATATTCCACAATCAAACTAAAAAAATGCAAAAAGTCAAAATAGGCCAGTGACTTCCATATTCAAATAATCACCTGATGTCGGCACACATTATTAAAGTTTCAGAGAAGATAAAACCACAAGAACCAAAAGAAAAAGTAATTCAACTAAAATAAATAAACTGACATGGATCATTTTGTAAATCTGTAACCTTCACTATCTGCTATGAATCTCACCTGCAGTGGGGGAGCTGGCTGCATGGAGGGACTTCTTTGGCAGGTTGAAAATCTGCTCGCCGGGGTCAGGAGGGGGAATCGCATCCTGGCCCTGCCTGGCCTCAACTGGGTCATACTCTTTACCATCATAATTGGCATCAAAGAACTTCTTGAACCACTGGATGAAATCAAGATTGTCCTGAAATCTGCCTTTAACCAGCTTCTCCACAGGAATAATCTGGAGGGAAAGAGGATCACAAGTAGGCAACATGGATTTATGTTTTTCCTTATAACACATACAGCATAGTACAGTAGAGTAACACTGCAGACCAAACTGCAGATAAGCTCAATAAGACTAATTAAGGTTTAGCTAACCCACCTTGTCCACTTTCACCCTTTTGAACGCTGCCTGCAACAATTTGAAATTATGAATGTACTCGTGCTCCAATTTAGCTTGAAACTTGACCTTCTTAAGACTGATGCAGCCAGAGAAGAGCAAATCCATGAACTGGCAATAGGCGGCTCCTAAAGAAAGAAAATGGCAGTTCAATGCATTAGATCTTGGAAGAAACTGAGGGCTACAAGAAAAATATGACAAACTGACTCTACTTAGATTTATCAGTTCTGTCAACGAACAACAAAAAAATACAATGCCTGGGAACCTGTCCAGATCATTGATCTTGTTTCCTAAAAAAAGAAAACTGTGAATGTATGTCTTTGGTAAAATGATTCCAAATATGACTTAAAGCCTAGTTAATTTTTATTTAATTTAAAAGAGAGAACCAACTTGACCTGCTGTGGCTGCCTGCAACCTATTAATATCTAAACACAGATATAACAAAGTAGATAGGAAGTGAGCCTCTGCTTTAAGAAAAAGAAGAAAAGGGGGGGAGTGATTGAAACTGGATTACTCGGTCACAGCAGGAAGACGCAGCGGGCGACAAATTTATTTATAGATAATTCTGCCAAGGAGAGGTGAGCCTGTTTCCACAGGTTGCTTTAACTGACAGCGTACGTCCAAAATGATGTGATCCCTATGCCTCAGAGGTGAAGATGTAATCATGAAAAACATCTCTTTGACACATGCCATGCAAGAAGAGAGGAAAGGGAGGGAGAGAAGGACAGAGAGAGAGAGAGAGAGAGAGTAGTTTTTAACTTTTCATTTTGTTCTCACCTGAGGAGAGCTGCTCCACTTTCGTATAGTTTAGGCAGAGAATATCATTAACCCAGGCAGTGATGTCATGCCTGCTCATAGTCTCCTGGGTTATTGAGGTAGAATATACATTGACCGCCATCCCCCAACTGCAATAGAGCAAATATAACAACACTTAAAACCAATAAAGTAATAGCTAAATGATGAATAAGTACAGTACATAATAATGAAAAGCTATGTTTCTAGATGCCAGGTGTTTTGTTTTTTTTGTTTTTTTTTCCCTCATGTCATGGGTCAGCTTTTACCAATAAAACTGAATCCAAACTCCAAATCAATCAAATAAACAGATCATTTAAGAATCAAATAAATCCAAATTCCAAAATAATGTAAACACAGAATACTACATTAACTGTAATACAAGACTTAAACCACTGGAGATCAATACAACAGTGTGTCCTCTTTAAGGACGGATTAATAAAACTGGAAATATTCAAACCAGTTGACACAAAGGGCATATTATATTTAACAATCAATTTAAATAAAATGCTAAAATTCCCCATAGACACTGGAAGCCCTGCAGCTATTCTGCATAGATTTAGAGTATTATAACATATTTGGTATTTCTCCACATGACCAGATTAACCCTCTAGGAGGCTCGGGGACCAAAATGTACCATGGACCCCAAACAAACCCCACTACTGCCAGAGATCAATCCTATCTTCTTTGAGCACCCACTGAGTACACTGCACTCCCTGTACCAAATAATATCACAATTTTTGTTCTCATAACACTATTTATTATAAAAAAATATGTTGTGATAGAGCTGGACTGAGTTAGTCATGTGCTTTAATGGCTAAATGTGAACTGCAGTAAAAAAAAAAAAAAAAAANAAAAAAAAAAAAAAAAAAAGAAAAACAAAAGCTGTGAGTACAAGTTTGCTCAGCTGCTCCTTCGACCATTTTCATTTTCAACACATTTGAATACTTTTCTGTTGTTACTATTTGAAAACATATTTAGCCAAAGTTGTAATACTTGATGAACGTCTGGTCTATGTTACCCGCCACTTACTGCAATAATGAATGTGATATTAAAATAAATAAATAAATAAATAAATGATACTACAAGCACATGTCTAATTAATATGAGCAGAAGTTGCTTCAACATTGTAACAACAGTATTGCAATATCATAAAGTACTTTAAAGACAGGGTGTTATGTTGTGGAGCCAATACGTTTTTGGCTGCAGCCCGTTATTTAAAATGGATTTTACCTGAATGGGACATTCTGACTGAATATGTGTCCTTTCTTTTAAGAAATGTCTTATTTGCTTGCCAAATTGTAGCTTTTGGGGCCCAAGGGCTTCTTCCCACTAACGCTGTGAATAATTCAGGCATGTCTACCCAAAGCATACGATGTGCCACAAATATACCAGGGAACCCAAATGTTGATCCTGCAGCACCAAATTAGAAAAAAAAAAAAAAAATCAAACAAATTAAGAGAGAGAGGCTACAACATAGTATTTAAAAGTTTTAAAATTTTTAAAAAGTATTTACATTTGAACCCCTAAGCTTCTGAAATCTAAAGTAATTTAGTGCAATTTTTAATTTTAAATGATTTTGGTTTTCATTAGCCATATAAAAAGCTGCAGTCAAAAAAAAAAAAAAAAAAAAAAAAAAAAAACTCCTTGAATAGACAGGACACAAATTTTGGATTGTGAAACTCTTGCCATTTCTGCCAAGCCTGTAGACAAGACTGCATGTGAAGGACTCAGTGAAAAATGGATCACATGACAATCAAGTGTGGGAGAATTTTCTGGAATAGAGTATCATTTTTCCAGATTCTAACGCAACCATCTGTGACATTCTGTCTTTTTCATGATACTGGCGCTCATTTCTAGAAAATTCCTAAAGCAAATTAATTTGTATGGATGAAATACTGTCACTGCACTGGCAGAGGTTTTATACATTCCAGACAAAATGACTTGAAGAGATTTTTGCAAGGTGTTTCACTTATGCACAGCATGTTTCACACTACAAATGTAACCCTTCTGCTAAAAAGATTAAATTGATACATATGGCTACATGACTTTAAAACAATCAAAATGTATTTAAACTATATTAAATTATATCAAAAATTGAAAAAAAAAAAAAATCTGTGACATTTTTGCAGAGTAGACTTTTAAAAAACTAAAATTTCAGATACAATAACTCTGTTTCTTCTTAGTATATAGACTTGATTAAACGTCAGTACCTGTATCTGCACTTGTGGCAGGTTTTGCCCATTTATTTCTGCTTAAGTGGTGATAATTTTTAAAAAAGTGAACATGCTGTTATAAATCACTGTGACTTCAAAGGGTTACTGACAGAAACATCAGATGGGTTTCATTCCAGGTAAATGTGACTGTAGCATAATCACATCAGGGGCAGCAGGACAGCTGCAGGACAAAACACCCCCTTATTGGATTATGGCAACGACTAATATGCTATTATATCATGCTAAATCAGCATTATCATCCACCATCTGAATCTAGAGTATTCAGGGTAATAATAACCCTTCAGCATTACAGTATTCAGGAGGGGAGGATCCCTAGATTCTCCTGGAAGGAAGAAGGAAACTAGGAAAGCTTTCATGTCAACAAAGCGGATGTATGAGCTGTTAGCATGCTTTGTTAGCCGGACACACGTCGCCCGTACAGGGCTGGGCAAAAGCCTAAATTTACACTTGGAAACCCGGTTTGTGCAATATGTTGTAGCCGGATGGGAAGCGGTTATATTTCACGACATTTCCAACGTATTCACTGTATTAGGCCATCACTTCAGGTATCGGCTAACTGTCATGTCACGGTGGGAATATTCTAGCAGCAAGGGCAGCTGTATGTGGATCTGTGTCATTTGACAAGTCGGTCCGTTTCGACCCAGTCTCGGTCCGTTTAGCGCTGGTACACTCCACAACATTAAGCTGACCCTGTGAGCCGTAACAACTGCGATATTATACCGGGCAGACGGGTGTTAACTAGCTAACTTGCAAGGGCCTTAAGCGATTTACGCCATAACGTTAGTCTGACACATAGAGAGCCAACATGACAGCAGACTGAGACAGAGGGGGAACAGCGGATGGGCGCACAAGCAAAACGGACAAACGGGTATCAAAGGGAGGACTGCCGTTTTTTGCAGCAATGCTTTCTTTAATTTCACTAAAAGCTATTTTCTTTTTTCTTATGAGACCGCATCAAATGAATGCGGCATTACATGGGTTTACCTGTAGGCGCGCTCTCCTCGCACTGTATTTTTCCTGTAAGGAATGATGTTGGTTCCGTTGTCCTGGACGATGTCGTTGTTATTCTCTCCATTTGGGGAAAGGGCTTGGGTGGGACCGGGCATTTGGGTCTCTAAAATGTTGAACAGATGCTCTGTTCTCTCTGTGGCCAGAAAAAAAAAAAAAAANAAAAAAAAAAAAAAGGTACGATGCAAATGCTGTGAAAGCGGCGCACCTCGGGCTCCTTGCCTCTGTCTGCTATTCTTCACAAATCTCTACCCTGATGACGTTGCTGCACCCTTACCACGTGACTGATGGGTGGCTGCCTGGTCTTTCTGGTGATATAGTGTTTAAATAGACCAAATTAAAACCATCACAAACTCATTACTTATGTGTTACAAAAGCATATCGCCGGTTAGATCAAGGCCTAAAGCATGAGGCTGATTCCGGCTTTTGAGATGCAGATTAGTGTAACTGCGACTTAAAAATCAAATGATCAAAATCAATAACCAAACAATTTAAAGGGATTACTTTGATTAAAGGGGAATTTAGCACACCCAGTTTCACCCTCAAGCACTGTAATGATTACATTAGAGTGTGGCCAATATATGATTTTTGAGGCCAACACAATAACTGAGATACTGAAGAAAAAAAATAATCAGATAATACAATACCAGCCAATATTATTATTATTATTATTATTATTATTTTGTATAAAAATATGCGACATGACTATATGTTAGCCAATGGGACCTCTTAAATTTGGTTTTACAAATGACAATATGGAACATAAACAGCTAAAGTTGAACAGTAAACAGGAAGTTAAACTCTTATAAATAACTAAAATGCAATCTTAAATCTGAAAAAAATAAAATGCAAATAGAACAAAATTCTACTAAACTTCTACTAAGAAAAATAAAGTCAATTGTAGCCTGCAAAAGATTCATACATTGCAATGTCTTTCTGCATATGCCAGCATACTGTACATACCAATACTGATGTGTGATTAGCTGATATCAGCAGATAATATCAGCCTCGCATATATATCGGTCAGCAAGCAAGGCCAACTCACTTCAACCTTGTATGAACACGTTATAATCAAATGGAATAGACAGAACAATTCACATTACTTTACAATACAACAATACACACAACATTTTGATCACGGATCAATAACAGTGAAGTGAAACAACTCCAAGTCCAACACAAGCTGCTCCATCATCTTTGCTGTAGTTAGACCCCCCCCCCANGCCCCCCCCCCAAACACACACAAATACACTTACTCTCACTTCTCTATTTAGTAAACAGCATTCTTAAGTCATTAGACAACTTCTAACGCAAAAGTCTAACACAAGACATTGCCAAATAATAATCCCATCAAATGCCTAAACTCTGGATACCAAAAAGTGATTGAATGTCTGCACGAAGCACCAAAAGCATGCAGCACTACATTTCAACTCCAATGGGGCCAAAGTGTCACCTGTAGCAGCATGCACAGTCTGTTATGTTCAGAGCATGAAACTTGAGGACTGAATAAGAAAATGTAGGCTGTAACAAGAGGGTTTAAGAGGCCTATTGGTCTAGTTTTGCTAATGCACTTATAGAACAGCTCTCCTCCATGTTGTTCTTAACAATATAGGCTCAGATTCAGAGCTCCAGAAATGACACAACCAGGACATATAACATCAAGGAAATATTCTGGTCTGAGGCAGCTGAGTAGAGAGATGATGGCCATCAGTGCTATTTTTCAAAACTGCTGAACTGGAACTTTTTCTGCAAAAGTAATGCAGCAGGCTCATGCAGAATAAAACTAAACTGAGGCGATCCACTATGCATGAGACAAAATGATGTTCAGATTCCATCACTATAATTTTGGGAAACGGCAGTCTCAATGCTAATACACCCCACCAGTGATGTGCTTTCTGTTAAGCTACAACGTATTGGTCACACTCATGCAACTACTATGCAATGACAGACCCAGAGTATGTCCTTGCAAGCACATCAAGTGAACTTATAATTGATCTGATCATCAAATAAACACTGGGCCTGTGTTCTGAACATGAAATTATCTCAAAGTGGCAATGGGTTTATGATGTTGATTTGACAACACTTAATGCACCCATAAGTGACTGTAATTTCCATCAAAGCATGTGTGCTCTTAATCTTAGTGCAACTACTCATGCTGTATGGATGACGCCTTACCAGAATGAATAGTCAGTGTTAAGTGCCATTCACACACACAGAGACAACTGTTTTCAGTTATTCTGGCTGATTAAAACTCATTTAGTGAGTGCGTTGGGCAGACTATGATAGGAGTCTATTAAGCTGTAATAAACCAATCAAGAGAGTTTTAGAGCTATCAATCAAGCACAGTTTATACTCATCCACAAGGTCCTGAGAAGCAGTCTGGCTAAATGTGTGAAAAAATAAACCTGTGTGGGTGTTCCATGGATATGCAGGCTTTTAATTTGCATGCTAGGCTACAAAATCAGAGCTGTAACTGCTCTTGGTCCATTCAAAACTGAGTAATTAGAGTGGGTGGGGGTTGCTCCACCCATGAGATTCACCTAGTAACAATTGAGTGCCCTTACAGAAGAGGTCCTATTTAGGCCAACTCAAAAGGTCATTCTGCCATCGAATCTGCAGATTTTCAATTCCTTTTGTCTCATAGATTTTTATCTTTTATGTAAAAAAAAAACAAAAAACAGCTGAATCTAATAAAGCTGCATGACAAATTGTGCTTGAAATATTAGCATATGCATATCATGTTGTAATGTAGACAAAAACATGAAAGGTTTGTAGGTTTGAGTTAACCACATATTTAAATTTTTGTATATTATTTGACAAGGGACCCTATGGCTAACTCAGTTTTGAGTTTAGAATGACAAGCTTCAGTACTCTATAAGCCACAAAATCAGCACACTGCAACATTCAAATAAAACATGGAGGTCGGTTTTGCCCAGAACTGCAGGTTGGAGTTTTAAAATTTTGACTAGGTAAATTAGCTATTATTAAACTAGCTACCTATAACTACAGAAGATTCCTGACAGAATGCAGCCATTTCCTTATTGTCTATGAAAGCTTTAAAAAAAAAAAAAAACCCTGAAAAACACTATTATAGGTTCAGGGTAATTATACATGAAAACTGTCAGTAGTACATGTACGTTAAAACTTAAAATATGCAAAAATATGGCAAATTTTCCCCTCACATAAACACCATAATCAGATCGAAATCAGCATAAACTGACATTGATGTACCCCAAGTAACAGACCTAGATTATGCAATTATAAATCAGTTTACTCAAGCATCTATGGTCTATGGTACCTTATAGTCGGTGAAAGCAATCTTCTCATCCATTTCCTCACCTGGAATATTTCCTCTAAGCTAATTAAGCAACAAGCCATGTCTATTCCATGAATGATGGAACTCTATCCATTTCATCCATGTATATCTTTACTCCACGTTCCCCTCAATCACAACCTAGCAGACGAAAATCAGTGTACAGTGTGGATGTAAATGTACCAGTGTTTTTATGAGCACATGTCCTTACATAAAGCATGCATGGGGACAATGTTTCACTGACAGTTTAACACCCATGACAAAAGGGATGATCCCCCCCTTACCCCTCCACCCTCTGTCCACGCTACTGCTCAGTTAGTATCAATTAATGTTAAAAAATATATATATCACAAGAAACTCCTGCTGAAATATTAGCTCCTGTTAACATTTCAGAGGCACTTTGTAGAGCAGGTTTAAATGCATCAAGCTAACTTTAGCTAGCTAGTACCAGCGCGCCGAAGTTGTCAGTCTGGTTCATTTATGTAAATTCAATGAAATAAACAGATTGAACGAAGCTAATATGAAACTAAACAACGACAAAGAAAACCAAGTGAGCGTTTTACCAAGTGAAACGATATTTGCAATACCAGCAGATTTGGGCAGTTAACCGTCAAGTTAAGCTAATTATGTTTATATCCACACTTTGACAGAACAATGATAGCCGACATACGCCGTAAAACATCACTGTATGAACCTCCGGAATGATTATATAAACGACCCAATTTCTGTAATGAATAAGACATCTTGGTGCACGTTTTAAAGATTATAATTGTACAGTAAGACTCACCAGTGAACTCTGACTCGCAGTTTTTTAGGTGTTAAAAAAGCTGCTTTATGGCTGAGTCACCCCACCCTCTGTACGTCCATTCACACCAGACTACGAGTTGAATACGCACGCACGCTTGATTGGATAAAGCATCACCGCAGTTGAAGCTGATTGGTCAGTCCGTGATAGGGGTCGTAAGTGTGACCAATCACATTTTGATGCGTTGATCATTTGAACATCTGACAGCTTCCCGTCTTGTGTCGCTTTTACACGACTAAACAAATCACCATAACATTTATTCCAGGGGACAGAATACATGTAAATGGAATGAACAAAACATCCTAACAAGCAACACATAAATAACAATAAAGAAATGTAAAGAATTCTTAGAAAATAACTTAATTCTCAAAATATTACCATTAGACCAGATGTTTGAGGACAATGTGTGCTGTTCTCAACGTGCAGCGTTGCAACGCTGCTGAGTTGGGACAACAGCAAATCTTATACAATAATAATGTTAAAAACGAATGTGTGGAATTGAATTAACATTAAATTAAATTTTGTGGGGAAAAAAACTTTTTAATAAACTTTAATGGCTTCTAAGTCGTTTCTTAGTGTTCCTCACTTCTAACATAATCAACACAAACAAGTAGCTTACAAATAAAGTACAGCAGTTATATAAACAGCTTGTATTATACTGTATTAAAGCAACAAAGAGCTTGTCTGATTTCCAGCAGTGTGTTGCATGTTATGTTAGTGTATTTGAGGACTTGGAACCAACTGTTCAGCAGTTGACACAGTTGCATTCCTTCTCTTTAAACAGCAGGGTGCAGTCACGCACTTGATAAAAGACAAAAGACATCTGGATATAAGAAATGTATCACTATTATAGCTGCTTAATAACTACACTGGTAGACCACACATGGCAGTGACTAGAATAAAAGAAAGAACAAAGCATAGGAAGATTTTATGAAGCCAGTTTGTGATAATAATCAGAAAAATTAGTTGTGAGAGTGGGTCTATGAATATTCTCATGACCGTGGTCAGATGTTGATGTGTTTAAAAAATATCTATAACTACTACTAATAATAATATACCAGTTAATTCATATGCTCATAATATTTTCTGAATCTACAAGAGCAAAATTCTCATTCATAATATCCACATGAATATGAGATTCAGCACCGGTTGGTTGCTTTTATGTTTCTTCAGATGGTGGGTCTGTGTGATGAATTATAGACAATAGGTTGAGGGCAGCCAACAGTGCATTTATGACAGATAATAAATGTGCACTGCCAAACCAAGCCAATTGAAGTGTGCTGTTCTGGAATGGAAAAAGAAAGAGAAAGCAGTTCATAGGCAACAAAAATTGTGGTATTATGTCAACACTTTATTATGCATCACCACCATGCAAAATCACTGGTATGAACTTGCTCAAAAATCAAACTAGATATATTTCACACATGTATGATTTTAGATTGGCTTGCCACTTTTTCCTAAAGTGACTGCGTAAAGTTTTACGCACTCAGAAAATATGTCAAGAGTGTATATGCGTCTTAGTGTGCAGGTCACGCAGAGATTTGTGTGAGCATAAAAAATGCTAACAAATGAACCACCAACAAATGATCTATGATCTAATCTTAATTGAAAAGGTAATAATAACAGCAAACACAATTTGTTCAATGCCCTTGCCAGTGCAAACCATTGAATTTGAGCAATTTGGAAACCTCACTTAATATTCTCATTTAATTTTACATAATTTCCACCGTATATTTAATGACACTTTCAGATATTAGAGCCAGTTCTGGTTGGCCATATATTTAACTGACAATTAAAATTCATACAGTGTAAACATTATCTGTCCAAATCCCTCAGGAGATAATATTACTTTCCAGCGGTTGACTTTACTTCCAGCTCCAGTAAAGAACACTGGCATTGATGCTGTTCTGGTGTGATATTTAGCTACATGCTGCATTGATGGTTTGAATGAACTCCCCTGAGAGGTCATCCAAACAACTAAGGCAGTGTGCACAATTACTACAAGTGCATCAAACCAATCACAATCAGTCTGCTGCTGTGAGACTGAGTCAAACAACATTACAAAAGCCACTCAACAGCAACAGTAAGAAATCTATGGAAAAATGGGCAAATCTAGTCATGTCATCAGGGCAGATAAATATTGCAAAATTTTGTAATCTATAATTTTATAATCTCTAACTTTCTCCAACATTATCTGAGGCTTATATCATAACTCAGATGATAAACACATATTCAGAAATTGAAAAAAAAAGAGGTTGGTGACCCTGTACTAACAATGTAGTTGTACAATAGCTAGACACCTCATATAAAAAGGATACAAATTAAGAAATAATTCCCCCAAGTATTGTGATTTTTATGGCACATGTGGTATAGTAGACAGCTCAATTATTAATCTCTGCACATCAGGTCACAGTATTACCTTAAATATGTGGTTGGTTAAAAAATATATCTTTACATAAATGCATTCTGTGGCTGGATTTAGCTATTTTTTCAACTTAAATTCTTCATATCTTCAGCATTCTGCATTGTCGGCCCAGTGTTGTCTCATCCAGTGTCTTCTTGTTGCTTTTCATATTGCTCACCTGTTAAGAACATAGTGCAGGTTAAGTGCAGGTTACTAATTCCATAAAATAATTTGTAGCAGGAGAGGTTCAAGATAAGACACATGGAAAGCCACAATAATGTATAAAAGGCAAAAAAAAAAAAACTTCAGAGAAACAGCTTTTTCCTTGTTAGTGGCTAACTGCTGGCTCTTTTTAAAGTTTTAACTGAAATGTAACAGTACCAAAACTCCAGAAATGTTCAAAGAAAATGACATTCCATTACTTTTGAGATTTGTTCAGGTACAGTATCCACATACGTGCCGTTTATCTTAACCAGAGTTCTTAGATGAGTAATATTATATCTACAAGTGATTTCTTTGGCCCAGGGAAGAATCCAGTAAATTTTGGTACAGATCTGGGTAAAGGTTGGATCCTTATTTATTTTTTTAGGGATTTAAAAAAAAAAAAAAAAAAANAAAAAAAAAAAAAAAAAAAATTAATTTAAAAAAAAATTAACACATCAGTCAAGGTGTTCACAAAAGTCTTGCAAACTGTCAGTCTATCAGATACTGTAGCTACTTACCAGTCATTTGGACTAACACAGTCACTGTTGTAACGACACCTGTATCACAGTATGAACAGACAGGTAAAAATTAGAACCGATAAGGAGAAATTTAATCAGTCATAACACACAGTATGCATTCTCCCGCTCTCGCTGACTTCATGTTGGAAAGCTGGAACTGACCATGCATGCTTTCTCCGGTTCCTGCCTGTGCTTCATTAGTTCCTCCAGTGTGAGCTCATCCTCCAGCTGCTGTTCCAGTTCGTTCTCATAGCTCTCTGCAGCACTCGGAGTCCTATTGCAGATACAGATGATTCAAAGCAAGACAAAAGATGGGAGCTATACTATACCTGGAAAGCAAAGGTAGTGTGACAAAAAAAAAAAAAAAAAANAAAAAAAAAAAAAAAAAAAAAGCCAAATGGGAATTAACTGCGGTATCTTTTACTGACCTAAATTTTTGAGTACTTTGAATTAGAAGAATAGAGAAAATGTAAACAATGCATATTTTGTTTATATGCAATTGTGAAGTGTATCAAGTACAGCAAAGTCAATTGCCATAAAAATAAAAAACAAAATATTACATACAGTAAATAAAAAAGATGGAAAATATACAAATATATTCAGAGAATAAAAATAACAGACAAAAGACAGGGGTACATTACCAGTTTCACCAGAGGTGAGCTAATGTCTGCATACCATTATACATATGCACAAACAGTATGCTTTAGCAGATGTGCATGACATGCACACTCACAACATAAA
This sequence comes from Lucifuga dentata, assembly GCA_014773175.1. Classification (NCBI taxonomy): domain Eukaryota; kingdom Metazoa; phylum Chordata; class Actinopteri; order Ophidiiformes; family Bythitidae; genus Lucifuga; species Lucifuga dentata. The sequence goes on along the minus strand of VXCM01000475.1, from coordinate 59,860 downwards.
TAATTTCCAAGTAATAATTAACTCAAGCTGATTTAGAGTTGAAAAAAAATGGCTAAATATTTAATACTTGTAGTCTGCTATAACAACTATTACACCTAAGTTAAATAAGTTGTTCATGAAAATACAGGAGATGGCCTGACAAGGTATTTGGCACACACAATCAATGACACATATTGTGGGTCTAATTAAATAAATCATCTATGATGGAAGGTACCAGTACCTGATTTCCAATCAAATAATAACTCTCCCACATATTTTTCTTCTATAGCCACAAGATTAACTACATAATATCCTATGTACAGCTCAATGCCATATTACTATATACACAGTGTCTCTGATAGGTACCTTGGTTTAGAAATGAAGAAGGGATTTGAAGTTGCTGTGGCTAGCAGGTCACCACGTCCAAAGTCTGAATCCACGGTACTCTCAGTCTCATTTCCAGCCTCTGTTCAATACATATCAGAATTCTTAAAATAGTTGTGGAACAAAATGAATACAAAACATATGCTTTTTAAATATTTTACCTGAATTTAGTTCCTTAACCAGTGATGACATTGTGTTGGTGATGGAGTCAGCAGCAATGAGCAGGTCATTTCTCAAATTTCTCCTTGGACCTTTGGAACAGACAAGAAATGTGACTGCATACAGCTTCCAGTCGTGCCACTTTCCATACTATGGTGATAACTAAACATCTGTGTCTGATACCCTGAGCAAAGGCCTCCTGAACATCCCCTCCTACACCCATGAGTGAATCCTGAGGTGTGTGAGTTGGAGTCATTCCAGCAGAATCCGAGTGGATTGGTGTGGGAATCTGCCGGCTGACCGTGTGGCTGGGGGAAGAGCGTGGAGAGCTGGGACCCTGAGTCTGCAACACATGCACAACAGAGGAGGGATGATTTTCATATAATTCATATCATCCAAATCCAGCTCATCAAGCAATGCAGCAAACCTTCTGTGAGCAATGCAAGAAATAAATGTACACTCTATCTGTGTCAATGTTCAAATCACAGCAAAGAAACTTCAGCATTATTACTGATTAGTTGAATGGAATCTACTGAGCAACACCACAATAGCTTTGCAAGTAACCAACTTTGCACACATGCTGAAATTGTACAGTATGTAGAGTCATTAAGTTACCTTTACTATTATGTCAGTATTTTCCAAGTCTCAACATGCTGTTAAATTAGTTTTCCTCTCTAAGAGCTTTCAAATTACTCCAGCAGACCAAACCACAAGTCGTCACTGTCCAGTGAACATCGTTTATCTCCAAATTTGGTGAAGTTTGAGGATTGCATCATAAAACCTTTTCAAACCCTTTGTTCTTCATGTTCTTGTCCTCAAGTTTTTTCTTTCCAAGATTCTGGAGATACAACATTTTCACCTGACAACATCAAAGTGTTTATTCCAAACACATGCAACAACTTTGGCTCCAAGTATAGTTCCAATCTCACACTTGCAGCTTGTTTCCGTTCCTCCTCCACCTGGAAAACAATATTTTATGGCTCATGAAACATCAGCCACTACATTGAGCATTTCTAAAAATCCATTTGGTATTTCCTCCAGGCCATGACAAGCATGTGGCTTGCTCATGCAATTTTAATGGATTAACATCGATCCTTTTAGCCTAATTAGATTGATATTCTCACCTCTTAAGCTAGTATGTTTACGTAGGCTTTAAAAGAGCTCCTGTCTTGTTGACTGCAGTAGATATTCTCACAGCAAAGGTTGTTCTGTTCATGTGTGACATGTTCTCCTATCTGGTGTGATGGAGAATATTCTCAAACGCAAATATCTATTCCACAGTCATCTGTCTGCTGGGGTCAGTAATAGATACCTTAACATCACACAGTTAAACCAATACTGTCCATCACTTCGGTGATGGACAGTATTGGCAGTATTCGCTTTGTTAGCAACCTATACCATCTTTGATTTACAAATTTCAACTATTCAAGGCATATGCCCTCTACTGGACTGTTTAAGTAATTGTTGAGCTTGAGTAATTGTTGAGCTTGGTTGGACGTTCTCTGACCTGCAGTGTTTGCTTTACATTTGCCACAGCTGAGGAAATTTGTAATACAAGGAAAAATTCATCATCTGGCCGTATTGCTTAACACCTGCCTAAAAAAGAGAAAGATTTACAAACTACACTACACTACACTTCGCTTGTAATATTATATACATATTCACACAGGAACCTTAAAGGGCTTTTTGTTATTTTCCCTAATTTTTACAATGTAATATAGTAGAGATTGTATGTTTAACATTATCAGATTTGCAAAAGACACCTATACAAATACATCCAGTGGGACAAACCTATAGGTCCTGAACTGCCCTGAAATCTTTGTTTTTGTTTTTGATTAGTCCTTTACATCTGTGACATGTTTACATCAACATGTAACACATGAATTTACCCGACTGCAGACCTGATTGGACACACCCATGTATAAGGCTAATGAGCAAGTGTTTGGCCAGCACCATATTGTGGCTGGCCAATCAGGACAGCACAGGCTTTTCAGAAGGGAGCCCTTTCAAAGACAGTACCTAAAATGGCCTGTTTTCACTTAGTGTGCACAGTGGTGCTGCATCAAAGGACAGCAGAAGTTGAGCAGTGTGTTTTTGTACATCTAATCACTGCAAATGTTTCAAAATAGACACCTAAATCAAAATAAGAACTTAGAAGTTTGCATGATATGTCCATGTTAAAAGGCACACATACAGAAACTGAATCTGGACTAGACCTAGAAGCAAACCTTAACCACAGTTACCCCAACCTTATTGTTTGTTACTGTGCGGTCACAGAAATGAGAGGCAGATCTATCATACCTTAAGAAGCATCATAAGTTGCTCCAATTGCACCATGAGTTCCCTGCGACTCTCCTGCAGAGTAGACATTCTTTGTTCAAGCTCATCTTTGCGTTGTCTAACAGAGGAAACAAGTTGTAAAGCTTGATGATACACACCATAATGTCATGTCATGGCAAAAGAAAAGAAAAAAGGAAGAAGGGGAGAACAAGTTCACTCTGAACTTGTGCAGTCTCGAATAACATATGTTAATTTGCCTTGGGAAAAGACAGGTGGTTATGTATGATCTATTGCAGCCTAAGCAAAAAAATTTGCTTTGTGCTAGATCAAACTTGGGAAAGAGATACCTGAGAAGTCGTAGCTCAGCTAGCAGAGTGGGGTTCTGCTGGCCCCTGTCAGGTGGCGGCTGGGAAGCCTCTTCATGCTGAAGGCGCAGACGTTGAATCTCCTGTAGGATTTCTCTGTGACAAACACAAACATGTGTGTAAGAATGCAGACATCAGTTTCATATCAGGAAACAGTGCTTCACTCTTTGGTCACAGTTTGAACAAGAAGTAAAAGATGCCAAGTGACCAGTATAGCAAAAAGTTTTATTCAAAAATGCAAAATATTTAGAAAAGTTATAGCTAATTTGTAATGCTATTTTTAATACTATTTTTAAAAGGTGAATATTTCAGTTTGGAATAATAATGGGAAGAGACAAAAAAAAAAAAAAAATNAAAAAAAAAAAAAAAAATCATCCCACACCTGTTTTTACTCTCAAGCTCAGCAATGAGCTGCCTCTGCTGTTTGTTTGCATCCAGAGAGCAGGAAAGGTCTGTGGGGACCCTCTGCTGCTGAACCTGTTGGTGAAACCAAACATGTCATTAGAGTCATGTCCACTGGCTTAACCTCTGGCTGATATCGTCCACTACCTTATCTCATATCACACAAAAGGAACAGAATATAATCACCAGCCATCAATCAGCACCTGATCAGTGCATAAACTAGTGTTCATGTATGGTCAAATATGATCACCACCTGTAAATCTCTTCTTTATCTTGGCAATAAAAAGGATCGCAACCCTAAAGATATAGTAGTAGTGCACATTAAACCATTTTCTCATCAAGGACAGATTTTTGGCTCTGGATGCCAATGAAAGATGCTGTGATACTGTGGGCAATAAATGTCAAATATATCTCACCGCAGCATCAGCAGCCAGTCTAGCAGCATATCGGGCAATAAGACTGTGCTCTTCATCTTGATGGTTACTGCTCTCCAGCAAACTGATCAAGAGGGAAATAGAGATGGGAGTAATAATATGACACAGTTACTAGATAGCTACCTGTACTCAGACCCAAACTAGGATATGTGGGGAAAACACAAAAATCCAAGAAAGTTTACTTTATTCAACTGTCTTAGATCTTTGGCTAGAAAGCTTTACAAGTTTTATTTTGACAGCAGCATCTCTTTAATCATGATAAAATATCACACAAGAAACAAATATAACACAAAACGGGGGTGACCATATTTTCTTTTGAAAATATGGCTCTGTATTCACACACAAGCACACATAGATATAGATACATAAATCATAGACTTATCTGATGCACACATGCATTCAGACATACAGGAACGTGGTGATAGTGGCAGTGGTGGTGGTGGGAGGGTGTTCCAAAAGCTGCTAATATAATATAATATAGATAGCCAACTTGATACATATGGCTTTGAAACTACCACAATAGGAAACACCCCTGCCCCCACACACATGAACAGAACATACAGGGGATACCATTTTTATGGTGCCTGTAAGGAAGCGAGATAAGTAGACATATGATTATGCTTCAAAGGGGAGAGAATATGCTTGGACTTTGTTCTTCCATATTTCCCACAATGAAGAGTTGGATTACATGTCTGTTTTGTTTTGAAAATGCACAGTGATGTTTTACCTTACAAGGAGCCAAAAGTATTTAGCAGCTAACCATGAAACAATCTGCAATAAGCGTTTTGGTATAATACAGTACAGCACATTCATGAGTGCTGAGTGCAAATATGAGGACAATTTGCCTTTTTATAATAAAATATGTTTATATGTTAATAAAAAATGTTTTTACAATACAGATTTCAAGCCATTTTCGTGAACAATGCATGAATTAAGCAGTAAGACCTCATGAACATAATTCATGTGTTAACCTATGAGGTCTTAAACATTTTCAATTTGGCCAGAAACCTTGTTTTACCTGAGTCATATCTAAATATATACTGTCCTCATAGAAAAGACACCACTTTGATAAATATTTTGGATATCAGTACTGTTAGTGGACATCAATATGTAAACTGAAGAGTGTTGAAGGTAAATAGGTCAAAGTGATTAGCCTATAAAACTGACTGCATGCAGCATTAGGACTGTAACACATTAAGAATAAGGTTGGAGGGAGTATTGGTTAGGGTGGTTATGGTCCAGCGGATCACACAGTTTCCACAGCAAGATACCAACTAACCATGTTTTGGGGTTGTTTTGGAGTAGATTCACATAGAGGCCAATCAGAACATGTTCGTCAGCAAGTCTATCAGCAACATCAAGGTTGTAGTTTAACCTGGAACAGCGCAGGTTTTCACACAAATAAACATTACATTGCACAGGTAATAAGATAGGGACAGTGTGAGTGAGAGATAGAGAGAGAGAGAGAGAGAGAGAGAGAGAGAGAGAGAGAGAGAGAGACAGTTGGGGGGGGCACAACAAACAGGTGTGAGGGGAATGACTGAAAAGCAGTCATTCATGGGTAGCTAGAGAGAAACAAGGCCATATTATGTTTGGAACAGACACCACTGATGACAAGGAGTACAATAAAGGACATGCCCAGCATAAAGGATCCAATAAGCTACATGCTCTGTATACAATCTACAAGCACCAATCACTTGATACTCTGTTATTTACACAACTGAAAGTAATTATTTTATTATCCATAATGTTAAGCAATGTACACCACAACAAGGCACGCACAATTGTAATATAATCTATTATTACTTTTTGATGTGTTGTATTTATGGAAGCTTTCCAGCAGCATCACAGCCTCCTTTGGTAACCATGCTTACCTTCATCACTAGGAATTAGCTGTGTCTAAATATTAAAAAAGTCATATAGACTATCCACAAAGGACAGTTGTAGTGTGGGTGTATGTACACCCATTCAATAACTTTCTAAGAAGTGAATTAGATTTGTTTTAAAATTGATGTTCACCCTTTTCTAATTCTAACTTCTGCTTAGCTCTTATATAAATCATGTCAGGTTGTAACCAGTTAGTCTAAAGAGTTGACATTTGGATTTGTTAACTACAAAGTTAACAAACTAGTAAGTCAGTTTAGCAAAGCAGCTAATTAAATGCCTGATGCAACAGCCAGTCACTAATACATGCATGGTCACATAATGTTAGTTGCTGTATGTGTTAAACATGCATTAAACAGCATTACTGAATCTAATCACTGCATGTAATGAGAAAGATTTGCATGTAATAGTATCAAACACACTGAGAATCAACACTAAGCAAAGCAGCTCTGCAGCCTTTATCCATTTTCAACACTGATTTTGGTTTTTCAACATGGGCATAAACTGTATGGTTGAGTCTCCTGGCTCTCACCCCCAAATAGTACAACACTGTTTCTTGCAAACACACTCAGGCATGCCAAGTGCACGCACCTGCCTTTCATGAAATGAAAGTGTAAAAATTCCTTAATACAACTTTAACAACCCATTGCTGTTAGCTGACCAGGTGCTCTGGTTTGCAACATGACTGACAAGCTGAAGGATTTAGACACACAACACCTCAATGATCACTTTCTCAGTCAAAAACACCACAGAAATTAACTTTATATCTTGTAATGCTGAAATTATATATATGTGGCACGTCACTTGAGAGCTCTGTTTTATACACTTTCTCAAACTGTGCAAACAACTCCAATATCAGATACTTTGACATGCACATCAAAACATAACTTATAAAACACCCCTCACTCATCACCTCACCGGTATTTTCTATAATCCTGATTTATGAAAGGGGGGAGTGTTCATGACAGAATCTTTTTCTTTACATTCATATGAAGTGCAGATACACAGGAGCTTATGTTTTTTTTTTTTNTTTTTTTTTTTTTTTTTACCATTAAACTCAACAACATGTCTCTCATGTTTCCAAACAGCCACAGAAATGATAAGCTAAGCCATTACATCTAAACAGGTTTGCCTGTTCATATACAACATAAACAATGAGCCTGAGAATTTATCTGCTTTAACTGCTACAGCTTAAACATTGAGGAGATTGAGGATAACATTCAAAACACCTTACATTAGAAAATGTCCATTAGTGTTTCCCATCATTATGTGAATGAAAAGACTGTAATAGACACTGCAAACTAATGGCCAATGATCTTTATGATGCATGCTTCATCTGGTGTCTTTGAAATAGTCCCTAGAGTATAACAATGTAAACCGCTCTATGAGAAATATGGTACGCTAATAGTTTCCTTGGGACAATAAGCACTCCAGTGTATGGTCTATGATTATTTTCTATCTATATTAGTTCACACATGCATTTGAGCTACAAAGGCAGCCTTATACGCACACCTGTTTCACTTACCCTCTCCCTTTCAACAAATCTGGAGCAGCCCTAGTCAATGGCTTTCTTTGCTCAACATCATTATTCTTGCTGTAAGGCAAGTTTAAACTCAGCAGAAGAAACCACAACAAACACGCAATGATACACACACACACACACACACACACACACACACTTACAAAAAAAAGGCAGTGTAGAGGACATGAGGCCTTAAGGGGGCATGGCAAAATGTACTTTTTTTTTTTTACAACCTAGGACATCCATTGTTATGGCTGCTGTACTCACTTTTTGGTGGAGTAAGGGTTCCCTGATGTAGGCATGGAGTGGGAGAGTGCGTATTCATTGGTGATGTTCACTGGTCTTGGAGGCCTGAACAGGAGACAAAAGTTATTTTCTACAGCCAAACTGACAAAGCAGTCCTTTATGTTAGAGACAGAAAATGCTACTTGATGGTCCAGTTGCGAATTTCATCATTACTCATAAAAATCATATTATTGGAAATTTACTATTTTGATAGATGGCCACATGTATCAGAATGTTGCAGTGAAGTAGTATATTAAACATTATGTAGTTTTTAGTAAAACCAATGGTAACATGCAATGAATGGATCGTCAAATACAGCACAATGGGTAATGTCAGTACACTATGAAGAATGGGATTTGATGTGATTAGCACATTAAAGGATTTAAATCCGAATCGAAAAAGAAATACATTGCGATCTGTTACATAATCAAAGTGCACTCACCATGTGTCTCTATTTTGAAGACAATAAAAACCAGGAAAGGAATGAAAATAATTTATTATAATCAGCTCATCATTGCAAAGACCACATGAATGTGAACATTGTTTAAAACATAAGGACCTTTCAGTAAATTCAGCAATGGAAAACCCTTATCCATTCATGCAAAACTGCTGTATGCCCTGATTAATCTCAGCTGTTTTAGGATTAAGTAAAGAACTTCATCAGTTTGTTTAAAGTTTGTTTAAAGGTGAAAAATCATAGCACCAGAGATGGCTGCATGTCCCAATACCTAATTTAGCCATTCATAGACAGCTCCATACCACTATTACTGTAAATTATATGCTTATGTAGGTTTCTACTGAATTATTTATAATTTCCACACAAGACATTGGTCAAATCAATAAACAGGAAAATACAGCAAAGAAAATTACAGTCATTCTCAAGGCTGTAACTCATTGATGAATTGTGCACAGAGATTGATTTGAACCATGTCAGACTAGAGACAAGATTATTAGCATACATGGGATGTTACAGTTCAACATTTCAATTTGTGAAATGGGAATTGGAGGGTCTAAAAATGTAATGCCATACAGCACTGCAGAGCAGGATGATTCTATTTCAGTGTTTTACAGGCAAAAAGAAAGAAGATGAACTTACACAATATGGGCTAGGTTGAGAGATTCCTCTGGCATTTCAGGAAACATGGGGTGAAGAGGCTCTCTACTGGATGCACAACTCAGTGATTTGCTGAGTGCATGGGATAACTTTTTAGCAGGGGATTTCTAGAAAGAACACAGAAGTGAGGTGCATTTCTGAGCACACTGATAATTCTTCTAAGAAAATATGGCATCTAAGCAGTGCTTTAACAAGCTGTGATACAACCTACCACACATTTACCATCGCTACGTTGTGATGAAGCAGAGCGAAAACAGCTGCAATGACTGGTCCAGTGCAGCCACACCTCCCTAGCCCACCCCTCTCCTCCCCTGTGCTTCCCTTACCCATGACGTATACTCCTTCATTTGGTGCTGGTTGCTATGGGAACCACTGGCATGCCCCCTCCAGAAGCATTCCTGACAGAGCTGGTAATTATGACATTGCTGGCAGCGATAGCGGAAGCCCATCATACTCTCAGTATGGCAGTAGGAGCACTCGACCGGGTGAAAGACTGCAGGGAGGAGAGGAGGGGTCGGACACACAAGCGCACAGATGCATATAAACAAATGCACATTGAGGTGATTATAAACCCTGCAAATCCTGAAATTCTGCATATATGTATATCCTGCAATAGGATTAATTATCCCATTAAACAAAAGGGTTTTGTGCTGGTAAATTGAATTTATCTGATGACATCATAATTTTCATTTTACTAAATTGACATAAAGCAATAAAGCAGCAAGCTGTATAAGTGTAAAAGTGTCACAGTTTAATGTGCTCATATGGAGGTGGCTAGTGATGATGAGTGTATCACAAATATGCACAAACCTACACACACACATATACCAGGTGAAAGGTCCCGCTGGTCATCCACACAGGAGATGAGTGTGGGCATGTGTGTGTATGTCTGCTTGCATTTGCACTTGAATGTGTGCGCAGTGATTCATAATTATGATGCAAGGCTGAACTTTACATCCTCCCAACCCACTGGTTTCTCCTGTGTAAGTGTCCTGTTTTACCGTTCTCCGCATTGGCGAGCCGATGCATAAGCGGTAGCCACACCAGACACTGAGGAGGTGGGTCTGACATCAGCGTATCCAGGAATGTGTTGAGGGAGACTTTTTTCTGTTCACAGAGAAGAGTGTTAAAATGGAGAAGCAACAAATCGTCAACAGGAAAATCACACAATGTCAATGTCAAAACACTCAGATTTACACAGGGTGTGGTTAAAGAATCCTCACTTGCTGAGTAAAGCAGGTTCTTGCAGCTTGCTCAGAATAACCAAAGGAGGGTCCCTCAAAAACCGCCATGGGCAATTTTAGAACTTCCCTCAAGAACTGGTCAAATTGTGAGTACACCATTATTCCGGTGGAATCTGATATCTGTGAAAAAATATCTTGGAACAATGCAGGGAGACATTATAAATGAATCAAACTAATTGTCACTTGCCACCACAGTCGACTAATTACAGTATTACACAATATAATTATCCCTCTTATTTGTGAAAACAAATCAAAGTAGGGTAGTTATTCAAATCAATTGCTAGAAAACAGTAGCAGCATAGCTTTCTTTTTTTCTTTCACAAGCCTTTGCTGCTTCTCCCACATATTATTATGTAATAGGCCTCATCCTTCAGATAATGAATAATGATTTCTACCAGCCAAGAAGAGTCTGGCCAGTTCTATTTTTTTCTGGAAACAACAGGCTAAGCAGACAGAGACGTCAGAAATGCAGACACTAAGTATTAAGTAAGCATTGTATCAGAAATTCAAAAGTACTACATTACTTAGAAGAGAAACTTTATGAACTTTACAAAGACAAATGGCTGATTTATTGCAGGCAAAATGGATGACTATAATCCCATTTTTCACAATTAAAGTAAAATAAAGATTTGTTGTGGTGCTTACATCTTAATTTATCTAGAATTTTCCCTCCACAGATGGTTGCCAGGGCCATCTTCATAACAAAGACAGACATTTTTCCATGGCCCTCCCTAAAGGGAAAAAAATAAAATTTACATTATGGTCATATTTTTTTTTTAAATAAGAGCTGCCAACACCTATCTGTAGTGCCACTACTAGAATCCAGTGCACTCAACTCTTGTCTGAATATTTAAAGGCAAAGTTGTCGTCACTTTCAAAGATGTTTAGCTTGGATTTTGCCTTCACTAAAATATCCCCTCTATGTTGTATTGTGTCATAATATTTTTATTATAAATAGTGTGCATCTTCACTCTGCCTTTGCAGCAGATTTTTTTATGTCTATTATGTTTCACACTTCAAGACATCAGACATGAAAGTATACAGCAGCCACCAACTGTCATGTGACATGTTACTCACGGGTCATAGGCCGCCAGCAGGAAGTTGAGCAGCAGGCTGATAGACTGTTCCACATTGATCTGGTGGATGGTGGGCATACGCTTGTTCAGCTGGTAAAAGATGGTGGACAGTACCATTTCTAGGCGAGCGACAGTGAGCTCAACATTGAGGTCCATGGTGTTGAGGCCATTCTCTCGGAAAGCCTCAATGACATTCCAAATGTCAACCAAATGCACTGGGAATAAAGAAGTAATATATAAACATCTAGATGAAGGAGATTACGAGCAGAGCTATGTGTAAAAAAAAAAAAAAAAAAAAAAAAAGAGCAGCATCATACTCACAGCTGCATTTCTTCTGCACAAATCGGAGTTTGCAAGCTGTTCTGTAGGTCGATAATCTTATAGAATCCAACTCTTGAGCCCCTGTAGAAGAGTTACTCCTTATTAAATAACATGTGAAATGGCAAATCTAGTTGAGATACAACATTGAATCATGGATGAAAGAGCATGTCATCACACTTTGTAAATACTGAGAAAGCAAGAGTGTGTGTCAGCGTTTAAAATCAATCTCGATCAACACCGGTGGGGACACTTGATCTTCATTATATTCCTCTTGCAAGAATTCACACAAAAGGATTTGTCATTTTATGGGCAATAAGTAAAACAGTCCAGTGAGGATCAAAATGATATGTGGCCTTGAGCTCTTACTCATTTCAACAAACAGTTGCCTCCTATCTGCCATGGTGTCACCACTCCACCCGCAGTCTTCAATCATTCTGAGAGGGAGGAAAGAAAGCAATGTCAAAATCTCTGCAAGTCTGCTTTCATCAACAAGTTCACTTAAAGCACTGGTAAAGTCACTGCATGTGCTCTAAAATTGTAATAAAACAGTATAGATCCATCGTTATGTCCATCTCACATGATGAAATTCAACAGAGCTGAATACAAGGAACCCTCATGAACAGCGATGATGAATTAGTTACAGTTACAGTTAAAGTATTATTAACTGATTATATTCTGATCTCAGTCTTTTTCAATTTTTAGACAATGCATTTGCAAATTGAGTGAAATGCTACAAAGCTTATTGAAAATGCGAGGGGCTGCAAAACAAAAAACAAACAAAAAAAACTTGAAAAAAGACAAGTAAAGTCTTTCAAAGGGGCAAAGCAGCAGAGAGAATGCCCACACCATGCCTCACCGCACACTATCCCAGGCAATCTAATACACCTAGTCATGTGGTTTGTTGCCATGGCAGCAAAGATCCCAGCCACTCAGTTCGTAAAAACACAGGCCCAGTCCCCCTCACCCTCTATGCAGCCCACGCCTCCCACTGCAGAGAGTCAAAGTTTGTAAAGAGAAGTTTTTCACTAGTAAATATCTTTGAATTCATGCAATAATTCTCAGTAGGATTACAGTTGGGAGCATGGTGCCACTTCTTCAGCGAGTAGTTTGAAAACACCTTTTCTGCAAGACAATCATTCAGGCATGGCATTTCAAATTACTTTGACAGTAATTGGTAGACCCAAATATTACGCTGCAGAGAACCACGATGAGGAAATTAGAATTCACCTAGAGTTAAACAGCAGACCACAGGATACTTTTTTGTCTTGTAGAACTCTGTTCTTACTCTGATTTCTGCCAGTACATGCTGTCAAATACTCAGCTCAAGGAATCTTTGAAATCCAGTCCAAGTGGCAAAAGATTAAGCTAATGAGTATACTTGTAATTATGAAATTAAATGCATTATTTTAACAAAATATGTCACAACAGAGGTAAATGCTGCTATCTATTAATGAGATTATATCCAGACAAAATATTATAATAATTATAACCTCAAATTGAGGTTACTGTCTTTATTTTCTTTTCAGTTTGAGAGGAAAGAACATGCAGCCATAAAGCCTCATTGTAAACAATAGCCCTCTGAGAACGCTAATAACAAATCAGTACAATAATAAATTAATACTATAACAATGAATAGCAGTTTATAATGTATACACTGCAATGTCAGCCCATTGCCAGTAGGCAATAGTCCAATGTCATCTTGAAAATAAAGAATATGCAAGCTCATTTGTTACTTTAGAGAGAGTGAATGTAGCATTATGTGTAAAAAATACAAAAGTTTACAGTAACATTTATATCCTTTCCACATCAACAACACACCCTGATTGTCAGCAGTGTGACCTTCTGTCCTCTGTGAGTCTCACAAATAACTGAGATTGATACAATGTATAAACCAAACAAATTGTGAGAAGGAACAAAATGAATGACATACCTTTCATAAAGCACCATTGTGTATCCCTTTTCCTTGCCTGAGTTATTGAAAAGCAATATCCATTTTGCAACAAATGTATGCCTACATACTCCTTTCTAAGAAGGAAATATTACAACAAAAGCAGTGCAAAGGATGGGGCTGACTGAAGTTATCTGAAATTAGAAACTGTCAGTGAGGACACAGTCTGAGCTGCCTCTATCTTTAACTACAAATGAGAAGGCTCTACATTCTTGTGGAGCTTTACAGGCTCTCTTGTTGCAGACCCCAAACCTCATTCTTGGCATGTGCCCAGTAAATATTACTCTTTCTCTGTGGCACTATAACACTGTAAGCATTAGAAAATAACTGCCCTTAAAACAGCAAATCACTGTACTTTGCTGAGAACTTAAGCACTCTGCCAAAACCAAACTAAAACTCTCACAGTTATGACTCAATGATACATGTAAAATGCCTTTATAGTCATTTGTTTATATTATGAGTCTATATTTGAAGCAGCTGAGTAAAACATAGGGGACATGACTGCTCATTTATGTCCTGTTTGAAGTACTTGGAACATTTGCAACATTTCTGAACACAAGCACTTGCTTGCGTTACAGTGCGATCAGTGTTAGGCTGGCTCAGTACAATATCGCAGCTGTTACCCTCACTGATTAGCCAGTGTTATTTTTACATCTTGACACTATAAACTACACTGGCATCTGATTCCCATCCTGACAGGCATTAAAAACTGTGCTATTGACTCTAAGTTTATCAAAGCAAAGTCAGAAATGTTTAGTGTTATAGAAAATCATATGCAGGAATATAGCAGACACCATTTTTTTTCTTCCTGTCTGGTACCAGCTAGTGATGTCTGCTGGAGGCCCTGTGCTGACTGTCACTTATCACCATGGTTTCAGCTGCAAAAAGGCCAAAACTTTGGGACCGTGATGTGTAATGAGCAGATAGCTCCAAATCCATGGCTGCCAGCGCTCTAATGTTTATGCCACTGTTACTGAATTCTTAAAAAAAAAAAAAAAAAAAAAAAAAAAGATTAATCTCTGCAGAATCGAAGCAGAAAGATGGATTAAAGGGAATGTTTGTATGCAATCTAGATTTGATAGCCAATTATATATCTATATAGATCTATACATACATATATATATATATATATATATCTATATATAGATCTGTATAGATATATAGATATATATATAGATATATAGATATACAGTATACGTTTGCATTATGTGCACATAAAGAAAGTTACTCTGCCCACAGCATAATCTTCATAATTTTCCACCTGCCATTGTTATAACACTGACCAAAGGGCAGAATGGCAACAGGCAGCTTGGACCGCATGCATGCATCACCTGTCAGCAGAGCCACCTGTGTGGACGAGCGGCAAAGATCTCACAGTTACAGAATCACCATTACGTATAATCCTTCCACTGTGTTTTTATCCGCGCACATACAACGTTTTAAATCGCTGAGACTTAACGGGAAAACTCATTTCGGAGCAACAAAGTAAGACAAGGTCGCTCCTCCAGCCTCCAGCTGCAGCAGCGCACTTGCACACACTCACCAGAATTTGTTTCGAGGCATGTGACGCAACATCACCGCTTCCATCCAGCGCTCCAACACTCGGTGTTCTCCTGGAGTACGATCAGGGTTTCTTTGGTGTGAGCTGCTTCATCGCTGCGCGAAGCGGCCGTGTTTGCCGCCGCTCTGCTGCACCGCTTGTTGTGTGTGTGNTGTGTGTGTGTGTGTGTGTGTGTGTGTGTGTGTGTGTGTGTGTGTGTGTGTTGTGGAAATTTTCAGGCAGCGCACAGGCTGCTCAGAGCAGCCTCCAGTCTCTGGCCTTCGCGATGACGTAATGCGGAATCTCTACACTTGCGTCAGGACTGCAAATGTTAAAGTTGGATACAGTGAAGAATAAAGGTCAACAGAGGTAGATGGATATATATATATATATATAAAATATGCAATTAAAGCATTCATCAGTTTGGGCACATTTCTGGTTCAAGTGCTTGAGTTTAACAGTGTGCATGAAAACAAAGGTGTAAACTGAATTTTAATTATCAGAGGACACATACCCCAGCCATTCTATTCTATTCTATTCTATTGTTCCATTTTTTGTCTATTCCATTAGACAGACAGACAGACAGATAGATAGATAGATAGATAGATAGATAGATAGATAGATAGATAGATAGATAGATAGATATGTCTGAATAATTAAGTTAATCAAAAACGAGCCTCTGCAGTGGTAATAAGCTACATTTATTCCCTTCTACTTCTAAGGATCTTGCTTTGTTATTTTTACTTTCTTTTATTCCATTCACCTATGTGTAATCCTTTCAACATTTATTGTATTGTATTGTATTGTATTGTATTGTATTGTATTCTATTCTATTCATTATGAAAAACGTGTCACTTCATCTGAAAGGAATAGAATCCGCTGTGGTGTTTGGCTGTTAAACAATAACAGCACACTGGCTGCTGTTCTTGAATGTAACTGTATCTGTCGAGGAGCAGCCCCTTTATTGCTTAGCAACCTTAGCAGAAGATTGACAGCAGCTAAGGTTGACTTTGTGAGAAAACTTTGGCTTTGAGCAAAAGGAAACTTTGACAGGATACCTGCAACGCCACCATACCGAGGGAACAGCAACAACAGCAACATATAGTTCTCTGCATCAAAACTATAAGGACTATAAGGTTAAAGGTAATTTGATCGCAACAATTGTTCGCTTTCACTTTGTGTCATGACAACGACCCCCACTGGCTCATTAAACTGCCATTAACTATTTAACATCCACTTAATGGTGAAAAGTGAGCAACATCAAGACACGAGTGAGGGGATATCAGCTGCAACTTTACCTTATGATAGGGCAAACCAATTATTAAACCATATTACATGGAAATGTTAAATAATTAATCGCTTTTCTCCTATAGATGTTCTTGTAATATTAAAGTTGAGCACTTCATTTTTTTCCACGGGGCGGTGAGACTTGATTATATTTTCTATTTTCTCGGTAAATCGATGAATTGCAGCAATGCCAGACATTGAACCTCTCAGATTCCCATCAAGAGAAGGAAGAGTCAGTCAACAAGGTGAGAGACAAGTTCTGTGGTATTATAGACTTTGTAATGGATTTAATTTGTGAAAGAATTAAAATGTATACCAAACTCAATTTACTAAATGGACAGAAAAGTGATCTTTTTTGTCTATCTAAACAATTGAAAGTCTTCAGGGTTAATTTATCTAATGGTAAGAAAATGGCTAGTCAAGAAATAACTTGTTGAAGGTGATTTACCCCGTTAATATAAAAGAATCAGTTGTTTGTAAAATATGTGGTCATTATTAGTATTCTGTTCTTTTAGGCTCACGGTGGGTTCTACTAACTTTACTGTCGAATTTCTTTAAAAGCATGAATAGACTTCCAAAAAAAAAAATCCTTCTTAAAGTTTACATCTTGGGCAATTTGGCAAGATATCTTTCCACAGGAAAGAGGTGTAGTTGGCTTCTTTAATTTGATTACTTCTAAATGAAAGAAGAAATACAAACATGAATACACAATATCATTACCTTTGTTTCAACAAACGACTTTCAGCAAATGCTATTGCTTGCAGGAAAAGCTCCTGAAAAGATGCATCACGTGATACTTCTCAAACCAATCTATAATGTGAATGGCACATCAACAAGAAACCAAAAATCAAACAAAAGAAGAAACAAAACAGCAGGGAAACAAAATAAGTATACAGCAATAACAAGAAAATAAAGCATTATTATAGCACAAGATAACAGACAGTTGTATGAAC
Organism: Lucifuga dentata; assembly: GCA_014773175.1. Lineage (NCBI taxonomy): Eukaryota > Metazoa > Chordata > Actinopteri > Ophidiiformes > Bythitidae > Lucifuga > Lucifuga dentata. The sequence goes on along the minus strand of VXCM01000475.1, from coordinate 42,683 downwards.
AGAGTGGTTTTGAGTGAATCATTGTGCAAAACTGCCTTCATACATTGAACTCCATATCTAACTATTCTACCGACTCTGGGCCTTTTATTATTATTATTATTTTTTTTTTTTTTTTTTTTTTTTTTTTTTTGTCCTTCTGCTTATGGTTTTGCTTTGCTTCTACATATATAGTCCATTAATGATAACTATTTGCAGTATGTCTTAGTTGTGACTGAACATGATTCTTATATGTATCTTCCATCAACAAATGCAAGTTAAAAAGTCCAGAATGTTTCCAAAAAATTGTAAGAATGGTGTCTTTTTCACTTGTGTTTGTTGCCTTTTGTCAGCCAGATGGCGCCCTTTCACCACTAAGAATGATCCCACCAATCTCTCCACAAGAAATAAAAAATGAAAGTGAAGAATCACAATCCATGTTTCACAGCCTAATACATTTCAGTATTATTATTTTTTACAATAAAAGTAAGGAACATTTTAATAAAATGTGAGTGGAAATCTGAGCCACTGTGGAAAGCAAACACTGTAGGTAGCTTTTCATTGCTTCCCTGTAAGGAAATGTTTGTGCATGACACATATAAAGACAATTTAATTTACAGTTGATAATACTTGTTATGTCTCAAGATCAAAGAGATCTGCAAGCTGTCTGCTCTGGTCGACGTCGCACTTGTGTTTTGCTGAATAGTCCCTCACCGTGTGTGAACAAAGCTGTTTTCCATATTCAGGAGATGAGGATGAAGGTGGAGAATTGTTTTCAACAGGTAAAGTGCCTCTGACAGACATAATCAAAGCTGAGATTATAAGATAAATATCCTTGAAGGTATACAGTTTTTTTTTTCTCTTTTGTCTTGGAGCAGTGTGGGAAATTTCAGCCACAGGTTGATCAGGACAAGCACCAATACAGCAAAACTATACAGTGAAGTTTTCCACAGTTTTCATTTAATATTTATTCATGTTAAATTTCTGATGACATAAAATATAATATGAGTTTCTGTCCTTTTAATAGATATCAGAGCATTGACTCTGATGCAGACTCTGTGATAACTACAGACTTATCCATCGAAGGCATTGGGCTTAGTACAAGAGGTGAATGCATTTTATTCCTACAGTTTGCAGAATAAAGTTTGTTGCCTTTTTTTTTTTTTTTTTTTTTTTTTTGTACAAAATAGCAAGTCAAAGTTTTCAACCCATCTTCTAGAAAATGTTACAGTGTCACCACTATGGAAGAAAATTACAGATGTCCTTGGAGAAGTTGTGTGTCTGGTTGAGCGTCTGGAGGCTGATCGACAGGATGCAGAGGAAGCCCACCAAAAAGAGAAAAGAAGAAAAAGAATTTTGGAAAGCAAAGTTGACAGTATTTTACAGTGGAAGCAACAAGAGCATCCTTTAGTCGTCCAGAAAGGTCAGTGGCTGAGAGGTCCCTTATCATCTACTCCTCATAGACCTGTTTATCTGGTGCAGTAACTCCATCTTACTCTCCATTAAATATGTGAAATAAAACTTTTAATCCCTTTCTCATAAATATTGCTTCGACTAGAGCATGAAGCTTGCATCAGAGACATCACTGAACTGAAGTGGCACCTAAAACTGGAATGTGAGAAAGTTGATCAAGTCCAAGAGAAACTGTCACACATTGAGGCTTTGAACCAGCGCTTACATGAGGACATCAATTTTGTCAAAAAACAAGCACCCCTTGTGAAAGAAAACCTTGACTTCCAGATCAGCATCATCAACAGAATCAACACTGCACAGGCTGAGGTAACCTCTAATTTGATTGGTTCTTGTTTAAATACTATACTATTACTATGTTTTTATCTTGAAAACCACAAATGATCAAATCTGGTGTTTGCTGGAATATGGTAAAAATGTAAACAGGGCAACATATATAATCACTGACATATGATATAAAATTACAGTGTAAAGTGTGAAAATTGATGTTTGCATACAGGGTTGGAATGCTCATATAGGATTTTATTGATCTGCCCCAAATAGTAAAGGCAAACACTAAATTAGGTTGTCACATAATTCTGGCAAAAATGCAGATTGCCTATTTGGATCCAAATACGTGCATGTCAGGCTATTTGAAAACTCCATGTCTGTGTGTCATCACCTCATATACTGTGATGTGCTGTGATGAACTTTATCTTTCCCATGATCCTTAAGAGGAATAAAGAGGTATAGAAAATGTATAGATGGATTCTGAATCTCTTGTGACTCTCAGGAATCATAAAGCACCGGAGGTGATTTATTTCAGTCACACAGTTTGCTGATATTTTCAAACCCTGATGTTACATTAGATATTTTCAAACCCTGATGTTACATTAGATATTTTTATGTTCAATGACAAACAGAAGATAGAGACATGACTGATGTCTGAGAGACAGGAGAGTAAACTTAGCTCTGAGCTTCGAACCCTATTAGCCAGAGAATTACTTAGCCCTGGATTAACTATCAATTGTTGGAATATTAGAATGTTGAAATATTTACAGGAAAAAAAAAAAGGTGAACTGGAAACAATACAAATGTGAAAAAAACATTAAGCTATCACTTTTGTTAGAATGTTTAGTTTTGACACATCTAAAATTTGGATAACGAGTTTTTTAAATTGGTATAAATATAGTGTCTGAGGAAAATATGCTCCTATTTTTTGCCCTTTTTAGGCTGATAAAGCATACGCAAAGACACAGGATAATTTCAGACTGGTTGAGAAGGAGTTAGAAATGATGGAGCTGGATGCCAACAATGAGAAGGCGTCAATGGACCATGAGCTGTTGGGCATGAAGAATCAGCTGGCCAACAGATTGTGAGTATCTAAAGTCTATTTCGAACTGGCAAACCAATGAAATGACTCCTGAGTTTTATCCAGCAGATAATGTTACCTACACCTAGTATATGTAGTTGGCTTTTCCCGCACAATCGTTGTTTGGGTGGCTCTCTCCTCACCGCTCCTTTAACTTCATTGTATCTATGATGTTGCCAGGTTATACTATCATAAACCCTGGTGGTATCTAAATTTATAGTTTTAGTTATTATGACCATACATCATAGTTGTCAGTGACAAAAATGCATGGAGGCCAAAAGAGACTCTTATATCCACAGAATTAAAAGTGTGTAGCCATGCGTTCAATTTGCCCCTTGGATGAGGAGGAGGAGGAGGAGGAAGATGAGGTGCCTTCATCACGTCTACCTCCTGAAAAACATCTCACTCCACACAATGATTTGTGTATTAAAAAAAAAAAGTACTATAATCATGGTAATAATTTTTTTTTGTATACCACATGTACTGATCACTGGAGATGAACATGCATTGGCTGAAAATGTCTTGTTGATTAGAAGTTTTAACACGGAGAATACAAGTATGTAAAGTAAATAACAGATGGGCTCCTGCAGACTATGCCAGGTTAAACTGCTGTCTACCAAGAACAAGATTAATCCATGTGAGTACCCAAACTGGATAAAATGTTGCCTAGGCAAACATATTCTAATTTAGTTACAATGTGCTGATGACAGGCACTGAATTTGATGTAAACATTATGATTCCATGGATCCATCTGGCCTGGTGTCATCTGTACATGGACTGCTGTGAGTGGAGGAATACTATGGAAATATTGCTTTTGGTCCTATATCATGCATCATCTGAACACTACTGAGAATTTGAACAGTTTTCCTGATCAGATATGGTTTGCAAATCAAAATATTTAAGGACCACATCATCAACAAGTCACCAACTCTAATTTTTTTTTTTTTTTTTNATTTTTTTTTTTTTTTTTACAGAAAAACCTCATAAGTGCTTGTGTTCTGAGCACAAAAAGCTACTAACACCCATGTAGATAGACGTAGGACAAGTTGGGCTATTTTCAACAAAAAATCAAATTCTCAATTGAAAGAGAATAATATTGTATCTTTAAAAAAATGTCTTTATGAAAACCAGTTTATCTGAGAATAATTTGCCACAGTAGCAGAATTTCCTAACAGAATTACCATAGATTTCAATTGTTTTCTCTGTAGAAATTTCCGGAATCTCCTGAAATTTCTGGAATCTCCTGATATACCAGTGGTACTTGAAGCACCAGGGGGTGCTTGAAGTACCACTGGTGGTACACGTACCAGTGTTGGAGAACCACTAGTTTCCTCCAATGCAGTCCCAAAAATCAAAACAATAGATAATCTTTGGATGTCTTATTATTGTGTTTCATTTAATGCCTCAATACTTCAGGAAAAAAGTCCTACAGGGACTGTATGATGCTATCAAATCAGCATGAAGTGAGACCAGGCTGTCCATACAGAGACTGGGCTGTTTAATTTTATACATTATTCTTTTTAATAAGGATATTTAGAGATAATGTTCAAAATAAAATAGAGACTTGTTTGAACTTACCAACTTCATGACCAAACACACTATTGTGTTTTCTCTCCAGAGACGATTTAAACCAGTTGAAGGCACTTGGAGAAGACCTATGTGCTGAAATACAGGAAGCTGAACAATCCACTGCTCTTACAGAGAACGAGTGTGCAGCCATTGCACAAAATCTTCCTGAAAAGAGGGAGCTTGAAAAAGCTATAAGTAACCGGGTAATTCATATGACATAGAGAAAAGGTAGCTTTCATTCAGTAAGCAGCAGTAATGAAATTCATGGTTTTTTCCCTTTTATTGTAGATTTTGGAATTGAAAGCTGAAATACAAGGTGAAATGCAAAAAACAAAGATGTTAAAAGAGAAAATAACTACATTGCAAGAAGAGATTCAGAAAATTGTAAGTAATGTCACAAAAAAAAAAAAATCAATTTCTCAATCTTTCTTCATACTGCTTGTGTTTTCCTTTGGCTTCTTTATAGTTCATTGCAAAAATATAAATTTGAATATATGAATAAAAATATTTGAAAATATGAATACAGGGATGCTTCAGATAAAATGGAATTTGCTGTAAGATGCTTTTTTGAACTGCATCTAGTGACAAATACAGTATGTTATGTTATTCACAGAAACATAATGGAGAAGCAGAGATGTCCCAATTAGAGGAGCTTCTCCAATCAAAGCGAAGTGCTCTGGCAGCTCTCTGTAAGGAAAACATGGAGTATCAACTGAAGGTAGAAGACTACAAGAAAACAATTTCTCAGAGGTACGGCGTAGAAACCAGAAAAGGAACAGTGAGGCAACTGATGTTTGCATGCATTACTTCACTAAGTGTTTTTGTATTAGTGAGAAAGCAGTGAATCAGATGCATAAGGACAGGGCGATCATGCTCCAGAAGATCGGTGAGAATGACGAGCAGTGGGAAAGGGCCAGAGAGGAAGTGACCCAAGTTGTGGTCCAGCACAGTGTCATCAAGGCCAGGCTGGAAGAGCAGGAGCAGCTCACCTTCATGGAAGAAGAGAGGGCCAGGGTCAGTAAAAACATACGTACACTGTGGTACTGCAAGACTGACATGTTTCATTGACTTTTTTCAATGTCATTTCTCTTTTCTAAAGAAAGTGATCGAAAACCTGGGGAAAGAGCTCGCAAATGAGACGGCGGCCCTGGAAAGACTAAAGGTAAATCGCTGAAATGCTTGAGATTCTTCCACTCTGGGTAAAATGTATACAAAGAATTGTGATGAAAACAAAGGAGAACTCAATTGAAATCCTTGTGTCATTGCAAAGTAGTCTTGTGAATGTTGGTTCTTTTAAGCGAAGCGATTTGTTTCAGTCTGATATAACTTACTTTTGAGTCACTAGAATGTTTATGCTTGAATTGGCCTGGCTAGCTTGAATTGTTGCTAACAAGAAGCAATTTAACACCATTCACAGGGGTTCATACATGCTGGTAACAATCCCAAACATATCTCAGCAAGTGAGTAAAAAGACTTCAAATTCCACTGACTCAGACTCACTCAAGTAACCACCCGGCATTATGCTTCCTTGTGTGGGTTCAGTAAAAAAGATGTTATTTTTGATGCCAGAATTTGCTGATTTATCTCAGGGGTTTTGCTGCTGTGAAATATACATTTATTCTTAACTCTCTTAGCTCTTAACTGTTCCATTCCAAAATATAATTGGAATTAACTGAAAGTAAGGATGGCTTATTTGCGGTTGTGAGTCAGCTATCTGGAAGGAGTCAGTCCGACCTCCTATGTTTGCCAAGTCTACTGCAGAGTTCATGGGATTCATGGGATTCCTCCAAAGTGCCCTGAAAAATATTCCACAGTAATTTCACAAATAGTCGCAAAAGAAGTTGTGCAGATTTTCCTGTTATTGTGTCCATATTTTGTCTTGATTTTTTTTTTTTTTTTTTTTTTGCACCAGTCTCGATGTGAAAATATAACTGAAGAATTGCATCAGCATCAAAAGGGCTCAGAAGTTGTCAACCAAAAACTTCAGAAGGAATTTGAAGATGCATCATCGACTACAAAAGCCCTGGGGAGACAAATTGAGGTACAAAAAAAGTTAACAATGATACCTATCAGGTAGTGCAACTGTAAGCAAACTCCATAATTCACCTTTGATTTGTTCAGAAAATCAAGACACTGGCAGAAAAGTTGGAGGAGATTCAGTGTCAACACAGGAACGCATTAGTCAACCTTGAGAGGGAGAAAAAACTCAGACTTGAGCACCTGAATGCTGTCAAGGTAAGAAAGCAAAAGAGTGCACTGTAAACCTCACTGAGCACAGAGCCGGTCACAGCGATTTATCATGTCATTCTTCTGTTGAGCTAAATAATCTCTAGCTCAGAGCACTTTGAACAAACTAAGGTTTTCAGATTTTTTTAACATTAATGCTGCTGTTTCTTTACAGGGTGACCACGCTGATGTTATAAAGAGATATGACTGCACTGTGGACAGGATCAGTCACCTAGCAAGGAAGTGCTCAGAATACAGGGATGCTTCAGATAAAATGGAAAAAATAGCTGCGACCCTGCCAGATGTCATAGTGGAACTCGAGTAAAATTAGCATTTTATATATATAAATACTCAATCTTTTCTCCAAAAAAGTATTGCTCATGCAATAATATGAAGAAATAATCTGCCTTTTTATTCTGTTGCTTGATTTCTCCTCTCAGAGGTGTTTTTGATGTGGTGGAATTCAGAAACAAGTCAGCTGCTCTTATAATGAGCACCTTGCAGTCTGATATTAATAACTGCCTGCATCGAACACAGCGATCCATGCAGACACACACTGCTCATGTTACAGCAAGAAAAAAGAAAATGGAAGACATCAAGGTAACCAAAGTGTTATACTGACTTGAATACTATACAGTACAACTCTCTGTAAATACATGACTTTTTGTGTCAAACACTGTGAAATCAGAAACAAGCTGTTTATTTGTTTGTGGATTAGTGTCAGCACATTGCTCGTCACAATACTTCCCTTAAGATGCAGAGAACAGAGCTGCGTGCAATTAAAATTACAAGCCATGGTCAATCTTGTTTAAGTGCTTTTCCTGCAAATGACAACTCACAGTTCTTACAGTCTTTTTGTCTGGACAAATTTGATGATGCATGCTGTGCCTATTTTGTTACCTGTAGGCCAACATTTTGAATAAGAATTTAATGTAAGCATATTCGTCACAGTTTCCAAAAAATATATATGTAATTTTTTTTTTTTTTTTGTAAAAGCAAGGATACTGTGCATATAAAATGGCAGATATTTGAATGCTCCTTTGTAAGAGAAATCCCTATTTATTGTAAGGTTTTCATCTGCAGGATTATCAACCCCAGCCAGAGCCTCTTTGCTGATGGGGGTTTCACATGGCTTATCTAATGTGAAATCGCCATGTGGTATATAGTTTCATTAAACGGTGATCAAGAATGCATTAGTTCAAAACAAGAAAAGGCAATGGAGCTTAAGCTGCCATGCATCCAAGTGCAGCAACTTTAAAGAAGTTGTTGGTGTGAGACAATTTAAGAATTAGAAGTCTTCCTCATAGACACAACTCCCATTAGCCAGATAAAAGTTAGCCATGCAAAAAGGGTTTAGTCTTTTCACTCTGTGAAATAAGATGATATAACAACAATACTCCTCAGCAAATAAAAAGATCAGAGAGAGTGTGGCATTTTAGGGAAATTGGTCACTTTAATCACTGAGACCAATATAAAGCACACATAATGTCTACATTAGCATAACATAATAAGCACAGTAAGCATTCAGAAATCACAGTGCATGAAGCAGAATGGCTAGACTCGTTCAAATATGAGATTTCATATAAAGATGCTGACCCCGTACTATACTCCCATAACCTCTGGTAGGTTGCAGCTTCTTTTTTTTTCCATAGAAAATGATTGGAATTTGGCGTAGATACAAGTCAGCATTACTGACAGCTTTAAAGATATTAGAATAGGGTACATGAAGGTGAAATCGGTTGGTAGTCCAGTGGAATCTGTGGTCATCTCTATTCAGACCTGTTTATCTCTGAATGCTTCATCTTTCAAACAGCCGCCTATTTGTTTGATTTGATCAGGGCCTGTCGTTTTCTTGAGGACAAAGTAAACAATGCAAACTGCCGACGCTATCAGTTTCTTATGGGCAATGAAGTGTAATTTGTTCCATTTACACTTCACAACAGCATCAGATGGGCTTTGTCAGTGCTGCATGGAGTAATTAAACCTGAAATCAATAGTAGGCATTTGTCATGTTTACAGCCCCTCTTTCTGCTGGGTTAAACTCATCACTTTAGTGCTGTTCTGTTTTACTGCAGAGACACACTTCATTATGTCTGCAGGTAGAGTTGAGATGTTCACCAGTCGCATATCCAGCACTTGGGAAACAATGTTCAGATGAAAAGGGGAGACGCAGAGAGACACGTACTCATTGTTATTTATTTGCTTGATTTCCTAGAATAATGTCCAGCATTGTATACCTGTTATTTATTTTGCCTTAATTAACAGCACAAATGTGAAATACATTTGGCACCACATAGCAGGTCAGGATGTATCACTAAAATACCTTCTAAATAATCATATTCACTCTAGTTCAATTGAGCAGGTAAAATCTTTTCCTCAGTATTTCCATCATACATGGCAAGCTGAGTCATGAGAACAGCAATCTATGATCACTCCTTATGTATTTTAGCATCTGTGTTGTACATCATGCTGCCTCAGCAGTTATTCTTTGTGCTGCATCTGCCTGTGTAGCTACAACCTCTTATCAACATGGTGGTATGCTGGTCATCATACCCACACAGCTGATTGTATGATTCTTATTTAACCCTATAATGCCATTTGTGTCACATTTGATACATGATTTTCTGAGATCTCTGCGTCATCAACATGATCAGTTATTGACCAAAATACCTGTTGTACTGTATCTAAAAAAAAAAAAAAAAAGT
>VXCM01000475.1:0-33358 GCA_014773175.1 Lucifuga dentata | reverse complement strand
AAAAAAAAAAAAAAAAAAAAAAAAAAAAAAAAAAAAAAAAAAAAAAAAAAAAAAAAAGAATTTTCTTATAACTATTTCATGGGTTCGGCTTTATAGAGTTAAGTGTGAGAGTTCTGTGGATGTTGGTCTGCCTGACCGTGCATCTATCCATGGAGGGCTTTAACACTGCACTTATTATTTCAGTGAACACAGCCAATCTTTTTTTTCATATTTGTATAGGAAACACTAAAAGCTGCACTGAAGGAGAACACAGAGTTGGCTACTGTGTATGAAGGTCTTCAGAAGACTCTCATGAAGACCAAACAAGAGGCTACGTCTGCACTGAGCAAGAAAAACCACGCACATCAATGTTTTCATTACTACACACAGGTAGGATCACTTTGCTGTATTTATTTTCTTTCATCCCCTTTTTACTTCTGCCAAACAGGTTATGTTTTCACCAGGATTATCAGAAATATTCAAAAAGTTCTGAATCGATTTTGACAAAACTTGGTGGAAGGGTGGAAGAACCCATTAAATTTTGGTGCTGAATAGGATCCAGGGGCAGATCCTGGAATTTTCTAATGATTTCTTATCATTGTAAGATAGGAAGTTTTTTTTTTTTTTTTTTNTTTTTTTTTTTTTTTTTTTTGACAGTTTCTTCAACAGTAATGCAACAAAATCTCAATGAAAAAAATCAGGCATATTTGTCCCATAATAGACTATCAATAGGTGCAATTTGGTCCAGATCCAGATAAATAAAAAAAAAAAAAANAAAAAAAAAAAAAAAAGACTGTTTCTTATGACAAAGTAATTCAATCATGTTAATTATTATAGTTGTTTCTTTCTCTTTAGCGTAGTAAATTATTCGAAAAAGGTTTTGTGTTTGCTTCCTCAGCCTTGGTGGAGGTATGACTCTTTCATGAGTCTCCTTCTGATAAATGATGTTAAATTATGGCATGATTTCTGTTATCTTCTCTTCTGTTCTATTCTATTCAGTTCTGTTCTGTTCTGTTCTGTTCTTTCTACCACTGGATAGCTCTCCTTTGCATGGGCAGTAATTTTAGGACAGTTTCAGTTGGGCAACCAATGAGGAGGTTACTGCAGCAATCTAATAATGATGAGTTATCTTGAGTGGAGGAGAATGATGGATGTGACATAACGTGATGATAGCTATGTAGTTTTGCCACCAAAGGGAGTAAAGAGAGGTCGATGTACATATAAATATCATAATGTTTTCTTAATTAGTTTCTGTTTTTTTGTAACGTGGTCAGAGGTGAAACATTTTATCATCTTTGTGTCTGTTCATTCACCACAGCACTTGTTAAGGATCGACAGATCACAGAATGAATGGGCCTAAAATATCACTAGAGGTCTTGATGAGTTGAGGAAGACAACTTGGCAACATTTAAGTGTTTAATCTTTATGGTTTGTGACACTACTTAACTGGAATAGAATTACACATGACAACCATAACAGCAGGGAGAAACCGCACTGCTCTTGCAAGGAAAAAATACATACTATTTGTTCCAAAAATGACTAATACCTTTACTTGAGCAATTCCTCATCTAACTGCATGAATGTTATCAAGTGAGAAATGCATGCAAAAATAAAATCCTGTGGACAGGATTTTCCACGCTCATGATCAAAGCCTGATTTTCTTTTACTCTGGATTCAGCCCTCACCATTTTTGTTTGTTTCAACTCTACTTCTACAACAGCAGCCTCTCGGCAATAGTGCTTTGTGCCTAAATTTAGTTTTTATAATAAGCTTTAATCAATGTCTACACAGATCTATCATGGTTAATCAAATTTATATAGTACCTCTTTCATTTTTTTTCATATTTCTAATATTTACCCTGTAATGTTAGCATTTTGTGCCTCTGTTAATTATATTCCATAAATTACTTTGTTTATAAGTGGATGTAGCCATGGTAATGGCATTTAACTTAGCCAGGGTTATTTGATAGATCAGAATATAAGTGCATGTGCATGATAAGATTCACAACAATCATTTGTTTGTGTGGAGAGCTCATAATCTGCTTGATATTCAGCATTGACTCAACAAAAAAGTATTCCTGAAAGAGCAACTGAACTCTCCCATTTTAGCTTGACCACGCCTCCTTCAAAAAATGCCTTCAAACCCTGCACTCTTGAGAATGTATCTGTATACTTGACTGGGAGGCGTGGTCCAAATCAAAGTGACAATGACAGCCATGTACACCACGCCCCGTGTACCACAGGGGCGTGGTGTACATGGGAATGTTATGGATTTTCTTGCTTCGTTTTGAGATCTGGAGGACAGCTACACTGTGATTTTCTGTGGAAAAATGGAAAGCACAGCCTTTACAATGAACACTTCAGATTTGCAACAGAATCTGCTGATCGTATTATTAAGTGGCTTCAAATTAATAACTCAAAAAAGTGGATTTGGTGTTAAGTTGCTCTTTAAATATCTTTGGAATATAATATTGACTGCAGGTATCACTGCAGCAACATATAATTCAATTGACAAGGTATTATTCAACACAAAGTGCCTTAAATTCTGTATATATTGGTACAGAGACTCAAAAAATCTTTATATTATCTGTTCAGTTGTAAGCTTTCAGTTATTCTAAATACTAAATACTACTAAACACCAAATACTTTCACTGGTATTACAGAACTGTAATGTTGTTGTGAACAACCCAATTTGCCCAAAGGCACAGAGAAAGCTTTCATAGCTCAATCTGTAGTTGATTTTCATTCTGCTTTTGAAGCTGAAATTCAGAACTTTCCACAAGTTACTGTCTTCAAAATACAAACATAACACAAAAACTAGAAGTCCAAGGTACAGTTTGGATCCAAAAATGGATCAAGATAAAACAGACAAGACAGACAACTGAAAAAGTTTTACTTTACCATACAGATAAACAATATATTGATTCAAAGACGTTATAGATTTCAGCTTCATATATGTTTATATACCTAAACTTAGTTCCTTGCAGCCAGACACTAAAGATTAGCATATTTTGCAATACACAAGTGTTTATGATAAAAGATGTTTTCTTTGTGAATTCTCTAAGAAATAGTTCAGCTAGTTATCTATTACTAGAGTTAAAATTGGAGTAGAAGGTACATCAAAGACATCTAAGCTAATATACCACAATATGATAATTCAGCAGGTACAAATACACTCAATATTACAGAATTTCTTTTGTAAATTGGAAAAAATGCATGATTAATCAGCATCTGATAGCACTCTTGCTGCCTCTCATAAACATCCCCTTGAATGTACTGTACATATAGGCATAGCTTTTGTTTATGTAGATGCTTTCAGCTCTTGGGTTTTAAAAGGGTACACCATAAACAGCTTTCTTGTTATTGTCTTTCCTTCAGCAGCTGATGGCTGAGCTAATTCGCTTTAGTTTTCAATGCACTGGGGAACACATTGCCAAACAATGATAAGCTTTGTAGGAAAGTAGAGAGATGGAGGGGAAAGAAAAGCAATGGCATCTATCAGAATTTAAACCTCTTTGCTTGAAACTGTGTTCAAATAATAAAGCAAGCAGCATGTCTTTCCAAGAGACTAGGAATAATTTCTGGTTTCAGTGGGGGGTTCATGACTCTGTGTGTATGTGTAAAATATGTCTTGAGGGGATTGGTATAAAGTTAAACTGGGTGAAGTAGAAATATTTTACTCATCAGCTTTGCAGTCACAGAGTTTGCCTCGGCTAGAACAAAACTGCTGAAGCATTTAGAGAAAATTAACCCCCCATCCTGGCAGCCAGATGTGACTGGATTCTGATGAGTGCACACGAGTGAGCAGAGAAACCAAGAGACTGTGAAATTCCTGTCAGGCCCGTGTACTGCAGAATGGGCTATTGACTGCTTTCTCTATTCCCCTCCATCATTCTTCTTGAACACTGCCATTAATTTCCTCTCCTGCCTTACCAATTCCTTTTCTCTGCCTTCTCTCCCCCTAGCTCTCTTTGTTGCAGAAGAGGATGCACAAAGCTTTGGTGAAATACTTCAAACAACGCAGCCTTTACAGCCAGGCTGAACTGGACTGGTGCCAAGCTCTTTCTCAAGAGACCGACCAGAAAATAAAAACAGCCCAGGTATTTGTACATATACATGTAAGACAGGATGGAAAACTGCACAAAACTGTCACCATTCATTTAAATGTTAAATCCCTTTATTTGGCTTTTATTCCAGTCTAGGTATTCTACCAGATGGAAACATATTCTTTTGCATGGTACAGTAATTCCATGTTATGCTAGTCAGTTGCCTTGTGTGTTCTTTGCCAAGCAAGGGCAGCCAGGCAATGCCACAGTGAAACATACACTGAGGTTTTGCCATACTGCTATGGTGGGGTGAAAGATGCCACTCACAAGACACTATACATCCACTCGTCAGATCCCGGACTGAAATGATGGATGATGTGCCTGCAAGAGCACCTATGCAGTGACCCTGTGTCTGAGGCTAGCGTTGCCTCTTTAGATAACTTTATACACAGAACACATTGTTTGTGATGGCATCGCATTGAGGTTTGAGTTTGTTCCCTGTTTAATGGTGGTATATCATGTTTACAGACTTTGGACTTGAGTTTGTTACGCCGCATGGAAGATATCACTGGCATGGTAATTCTTTGTGTGAAGAATAACCTTCTGTCTGCCTTGCAGAAGTGTAGGAGCATATTCTGCAAGGTTGAGAAGTAAGGATCTTCAATTAGAGGGTAATCGGTGTCTAATCTGTGCTGTGATGTGAGATGAGGTCAAAGCGGACAGGAAGACAGTGATGAATCTTTATGAAATGTCCTGTCCAGTAGTAGCATGGAGCCAGGCAGTGCTGTGGAACACTCATCTTTTGTACTTTTCTATATCTTAACAGTAGGGCATCTCAGCGCCATGTTTATGAGTTTGCTGTAAAATCTAAATTTACAATGATGATTAAATTGCTGTTCACCAAAAGTCAAATTCAGCTGCAACCATTTTATCTGATATGCCTGAGGCACGAATGGTAAAGTCTGATTAAATGTCTTTTCAGGCAGTACCTAGTGGAAATACTATTAAGTGGTTTCCTTCTCAGTTCCTCCTCCTTTGACTGCTGACATGTTTTTTTGATGGGTCTGGACCAGACATTACAGGGAGCAGCCGTGTCTCAGCGGCCCAGCCTGAAAAGGCCCCAGCAGATCACAGCTCAAAGCTGTGAGCTTTGAGGAGGAGTGGGGCACAGAGGGGGAGGAGCTATCAGAGAGCTGCAGAGTGTGAAGGACAAAAGAGCTGGTGTATTCAAGCGCACCGCACCATCACCCGTCACAGCCCAGCACAGGGTCCATCAGAGCAGGCAGCACTCATTTTAAACTGGATCCTCATGAACGGTCCAGCTTGGAGTCTATTCTTTAAAAAGTGCAAATGTTGAAAAACCTTTGCAAAATTATCTAAATATGATTCAAGAACCATCCAAAAATGCACCAATCCAGAGATCTGTGCATAGACAATATGCAGGTCATGAATATGCAGTAGGTCATTTGAGTAGGCTATATCTAAACACATAGTAATTGTAAACTCCAAGCAGACCATAAATACACAATTCCGAGATTATCAATACCAGTTGTCAGGTTGAAGCCGATTGTAACTGGAGTTGAACCAGACTGAATCCTGATGAGGCCTTTACTAATCCATCATGTCCACTTAACCCCACCAGCAGAACATAAGAGAGGTCAGGTTAGTGCTTTCACGGGTAAGGCGTGCTCGAATCAGAAGCCATATGGTATTTTGCTCTGAAGTAGCTTGAGGGAAGGCAGGCCGGGGAAACCCTGGGTGGGCGGGTGAGGATGGAGGAAGGGTGGGGGTGTCAGTGGGAGATGTCATCCTGTTACACTCCTGCCAGAACTGGCAGTTGAGCTTTGTGTTCTGCCAGTTTACACTAGGGATGGCATAATTGACAATGGCTAACAGCGGAGAGCAGTGTAGAGCCTTGTTGAATGGCCAGTAATGATTGGAGCAGACGCCAACGGCCCCAGCCCCAGGGGACAGTAATCCAAGATCCTGTTTCTGATATAATTGTTAGTCAGAGAATTTCTGCATGGGTAGGCTGGTGCAGATTCCCAGGCTGGTTGACAGTGGCAGGCAGTTTAATAGAAAAACTGGATGCTGAGGTTTTTAAAACAGAAGAGCACTGAACCTGGACATGGTTCACCAGGAGCCTCTTGTTCTCTTTCCCCACAAAAATAAGAACAAGATGGTAACTTTACTCTCTCAAGTCACCAGCTGTGTGTGAGATGCAGATAAAGTGAGGATTTGGTATACCTTCAGTTAAGCTGCCTTTACATGAAAACAGAGACACTACTTTCATAATTAACCAGCTTTCATGCATTCTATTTGTCCTTTATTCAAACAGGAGGAGTTGTCAAACGAGATTCAGCAGATCTCTGCGTTCTTGCAGTCTTTGACAGATGACTCTACTACCACTGATGATGCTGGGGTGAACAAACAAGCCAGTCCAGATGCTGCTGGATCGAATGACTAGAAGCCTTCAGTTTAAATAGCAGTGTAATTGGACATTCACCTGTACCAGACAACTTACTTACCCTAGCACGCTTCACTATTCTCCCTCTTTACTTGCAGCAAATCCATAACAATGAAACAGGTGACTTTCATGCTGCTGTCAGGACTGATCTAATTTTAGCTGGGTGAATGATTGCAATTGGCTTTGCCTCATCAGATAATTAATCTATGTCACCATTAATTGGAAAAGAGAATAATTACAGGCAGTGTTGACAGAAATTCTACGCTTCTCCAGATTCCAAGATCTAATTACAACTAGTGAAACCCCGTGACCTTAACTAGCACTTAGTACACCCTGACCACCTTGACCATGTCCATGTGAAGACACTGTCTCCAGAAAGTCCCTGTTTTTGTTTTTACTCCCACACTCCTTCCCCTCTTCACTCAGTGAAAGCTGTCTCCCTCAATCACTTTTCAATATTCAATCTTAATTTTGTGGAAGTTTAGCATTTTCAATGAGCTGGAGATGAATGATTAATGAATAAATTTAAATGCTTCATTTTGTCCATGGATCATTAGTTAAGTCCTTTGTGGGAAGGACCTGAGAAAGGAGTGAAAATTATTGAGACATTAGCCTGAAGCAATCCAGGGGTAAATAGTGTGCACAAAAGGATGTTGTGTGCGTACTATCCACCGGCTTTCTAAAGAACCCTGGGGAAACACTGCTTTCAATTTGGAATCTTAACTGAGTCACATTTAGTACTTGGAGGAAACTGAATTTTGTTTTGGTGTTGTCATACTAATGGCAACACTAATGTCAACATTAATGTCTGTTTCATATACAGTCTAAAAGTTAAGTAAGAATATTTAGGATAAACAATAATCATCTAAATATTACCATAAATATTTAAAAATATTTTTTATTTCCATGGAAAGGTTGGAATAAATCATTTAAAAGGGTCATATAATTCTTATGATTAGAGTGTGGGTGATGTTCTTTGGCTTTCTTATTGATGATAATATTAATCCACTCTTTACAACTATGTGTTGCTCTCCTTCTTTTCCTGTGTGGCTGATAGAGATGCTGTTGTTTTGTTGATGGGTCAGATGCATCACCTGCTCGTGGGGACAGAAGGGGGCAGTGTGGAACAACAACCTCACAAAGACATAATTGACTTCAACACAGTCCAGTGTGCTATCTCAACATGGCCACAGCGTTTCATCTCTAAATGAGCAGCAATATTACTACTATACTATTCATTCTATTGCAATATTAAACCTAAAAATAAATAAAATGAAATTCAAATATGCAATGAAGTAATCAAACTTTAATATCTTTTCTTTATTTTAATTTTAAAAAGTGAATTATCAGGGGTTTCTTAAAGGCCCCAACAGAGCACAATGGTACTAATGGGATCTGTCATATAAATGTTTGCTAAGTCATGATGCCACCAGTTTTCCCAAAAGCACCTTGAAGAGAAAAATGCTCAGTCCATCTCATATCCTTACTGACGATATGGCAATATCTCAAATGAAAGCGCCTCCGCAACACATTTATCTACTCTCCTTGCATCTAATCAATCCTCTAAATAAATTAAAGTGAGCCAGAAGTGGATGTCATCACATTTATCTGCAGGCGTGCCTCAAAGTGCACACACCTGAATGCTGCTACTCTAAAGAGGGTAGTGGGGGTACTTGACAGCTGAGATGTATTTTCCTCCATGTTAGATCCTTGTTTCAGTATTATGAGAATAGACGATAGCTCAAGCCTCACTGTGGTGTTGTGTTGTGTTTTTTTTTTTTTTTTNTTTTTTTTTTTTTTTTTAGAAGACATAGCTTATTATATCAAGAGACAAACATGATTTACAGACAGCATAATTCTCAATTTCAGCTCGGCGTCACCATGCAGACGTTAGGCCTGTTTCATTTGGATCCACTTCACAGATCACCTCTGATCACTGACGTGAAGCCAAGTGAATCAGAGCAACATCCTGTGTTTTGATGCTTACCAAAGTCTGTTCAAGCTTTTGTGTGTGTGTGTGTGTGTGTGTGTGTGTGTGTGTGTGTGTGTATGTCCACACACACCATCCTCTCTTTGTTCACGAGAAAGTTGAGTGTTGAGCCATGGAGCTGATGGAGTCAAGGAAAGAATGTGAGCTCAGAGAGGTGCTACTGTGTCTAAAATATCAATGAGGGAAATACTGCCAAGGTTTGGAGCACACAAGAGGACATAGGTCTAGAACAGACCAGGCAGTTCTCCACTATCTATTCCTAATGTCACATTGTTGCTGTAGAGCGGCTTTATTTTATTATTATATATTTATTTTATTTTATTTTAACAGAATAATTTAAAACATTGTCTTCTAGTATAGGTTATCAAGGGCTGTGTTCCACTGACATACAGTAACATCTGTCGTCAGTCATATTATCCAGCTGAACAACAACTGTGTGTTTGCCCAGGTGAGGCTTTAACATGGAACTCCACAGAAAACATGCCAAACATATTCATCAGAATAACAATACACGTTCTTTGTGTTTCCACACTCATTTGATTTCAAAGATATTTTTCTTAACAGGATAATAATTTGTGAAACTCTCTGACATTTGTGGCTAGCTAGCATGATAATAAATCCATGGCTCGGAACATTTTTTAGTTAATTAGAGTCAATCAATCCAAACTTTGCTCACTTACCGGTGTGAAACCAGAGTATAATGAGCAGAAATCAGCATGGTGATTGGAAAACACAAATTACAGCTGTTAAAGAGAAACTCATCCACTGTTCTTCTGTTGATGCCAATGCCTGCTGCGAGGATTTAAATTTAGTGTGGCATTCCTTTAATGGATGTTGGGGGAATGTGCTCCTCTATAATTAAAAAACCTGTTAATAATCTCGTAGGCTAAAATAAGAGGGGTTAGTATGATTACATGACAATTCTTTCTAAGGACATATTGGTCAGTTGGCTGGCAAATCCAATAAATGTTTCTGTATTTACTCATTATTGCTTCATCATGAGACTGACGTGTCACCACTGACACAAAATGCAGAGTATTAACCTGAATAATGTACATTATCTATGGACAAGATTCATTCATACATACAGTACAGTACATGCTGCTCAGTGTATGTGGTGTACGTTAGTAATGTGTTTCCCTGTTTGTCCGTGTTAAGCAAATGAAATAACTGCATAATAGTGTGTGACCTCAAAAGTGAGGTGCTTCAGTAACTTCATGAGGTATATTAAAAACTCTGAGGTCCCAATCTGTGGCTCCATCTTTACAAACTCATATTTTGTTGAAACCCACAGTGATTGCTCGTAAGCTCTATTGGAGACGCCAGAATTTTTAAAGATATGAGATATTTCAGTCTGAGGGAAATTTATAGAAAATAGTTGGTGATGATTATAAAGGGAATTTTAAGAGATTAAAAATACAATAGCTTTAAAAGATAAATGTTA
The DNA here is from genome assembly GCA_014773175.1 of Lucifuga dentata. Classification (NCBI taxonomy): domain Eukaryota; kingdom Metazoa; phylum Chordata; class Actinopteri; order Ophidiiformes; family Bythitidae; genus Lucifuga; species Lucifuga dentata. Next base: position 23,433 of record VXCM01000475.1, on the reverse strand, counting down.
TTATCAGGGGTTTTAAGAGATTTTTTTTTTCATGAGTTGATTCATGAATTATCTAGAAATTAGGGATTTTTAATGGTTTTTTTGTGCTTTGTTTACAGGGTTATTATCACTGAGTTGACATCATAATATCATGGGCTTCAGGTGGCTATTAAAGGGCCATACTAGTAATTTTGCATTTTTCAGCCCTACAACTCACATACACGTTACATTATTGTCAACCAGTTTCCAAAACATGCTACCGGAGCAGTAGATGTTAGAATAGTTTTTCCTGCCGTCTAGACTGCCATTTTTTTCAGTCCATTCCGGTATGGCTATGAGAATTTCCTTGTAGAAACTTCAGATGTGCTTGAGATAAGTAATCCATCACAGCGGACCACACATTGTTATTTTATTTTATTTATTTATTTATTGCTCAAAATTACTTAATTTAACTGATCCAACACAGAGCTACACAGAAGAAAATCTATTTCTCTGCCAGGTAATATAGTTCCAGAAGAAGATTCCTTTTACCAAGAAATTAAAATGGACATGCCTTCTACAATTGTGCATAGCTGTTAGCAGGAAAAACATTAAATTTTAAGGTAGACCTATCACCTGAAACTTTTGATTTTGCAAGATTAGGGGATTTGGCAAAATAGCATAAAAATGGTTAGTAGAAACATAACATATATCCAGGTAGTATTTATTCGACTCTAACATGCAGAACCACCAGTATGGTCCTTTAATGTGAAAAGACCCATTAAATGACACTGGAACTCAATTTAACAAGTAAAGTATTATATTTTTATTTTTTGTAAAGTAAAAAGATATTCAATTTTCAGTGTCTAAGAGGTTAATGAACTTCTCAGATATACCAGACAATCTGTGTATATACTGTATAAGATCAGGGCTACATTCATATTATTCTTGACATATCCCATAGAGCCTCACATTCATGGTGTAATGATGTGAGTAATAACCTGCTGATGTTAACAGGACCCTACAATAGGACCTTTATCTGATCTAGGTTCCCAGACACATTGTGATATGACCTGGTGGTTGGTAGCGACCGCGCTGTACATGACCTCACCGTTGGATGTAATTTCCTCTTAAGAGCTCCTGGAAAAGGGAGAGCTTATGTTGTTGAGCTCGTGTCGTTGGGGCTGGTAACAGCAGCTTGCCATTGTATTAATTATTGTCAGGGAATCCAAGGGGTGTAGATAATACAGAATGCACTGGTTGGTCCCGTTTGTTTCACTTGTCAGTGGAGTGAATAATTGGGAGTGCTGACCATATTAGACAGAGAATTTCTAAAAGATATGACTCAAACAGTTGCAACACAAAAGCAAGGCTTGAAAATTAGAAGCTTAATGTCTGAGAATTTTGAATCAGTTTGGAATAATTTATTGGCTTCCCATTGCCAAAAAAAAAAAAAAAAAAAAAAGTAAAAAGTTAACTCAGACAACTGACTCAGTTTGGAATATTATGCAAAGTTAGAGAAACAATAATTAATGTATTTTACATTTAATTATTTCCCATACTATCACAACACATACATGTATTTTATTAAGCTAAGGCTGTATTTTCTTTACACATAGATGCCAGATTTTTCAAGCCCTAATGTCATGCTTTAAAGGATGAAGAACATTGGTACAATTTTTGGTGAAATTGGGTTGCTAATACAATGGGGCTCATCTTGCAATTCTCCCATGGAATAACTATCAGTCCTGCTACAGCAGCTTCAGCGTCCCTAGGTGACCGCGCCACTGAGCTCATGCTCGCTCCATCGCACCCCACTCCACGCCTGCTGCCACCCTGAAGGTAGATGCATCACGCTGGGGAGACTGCGCAACAGCAGCCCCCTCTCCCTCCAGCCATCCCCCACACCTCCTCCATGGCACCGTGGCCTCCTGCGGCCCCTCCATACTTTGGGTCTCCACTGGTCCCAGTCGTCCAGGCTCTCCCTCAGGTGAATGTCCACACCACCACCATGTCTCCTCCCACCTGAGCTGCACAAGTGGTATCCTTTGTCATTTGAGAATGCCACACACACACATACATACACACACTCCTGTGTTCACTCTGGAGGGGACACCGCCTGTTCCTCTCTGCTCACCTCCCGGCTGCTGGCTGACTCCGTGAGCCGTGTCTGTGGTGGCTACGCCATGTGTGGGGNTGCTCACCTCCCGGCTGCTGGCTGACTCCGTGAGCCGTGTCTGTGGTGGCTACGCCATGTGTGGGGATCTAGGGGTTTAAAACAGCAGGCCTCCCACGCTCCCTGAATGGCAAATATATGTGCTTTCAATTTATTACACAGTGGACATTTTAAGAATCATCTATGACTAACTTTGATCTGAGATGACAAGCATACACTAATCAGCCCTGAAATCAAAATCATAAAATATAGCTAATCACGTAAACATCAATGTTAAACAGATGACTACATCTGTTCAAACATCTCCATTCATCATGATAAAATGAAAGCTGCAATTAGAAATGTTGCATTTGCACTAACTCACCCTTTTTTCTCCTCACCTATATAAATTACAGGTAGACTTATGCTGCAAGTGAAGTAATTTGTTCCTTTAGTGATAAAGCTGCTCTCAGGAGATGATAAACTGGTAAAGCCATTGCCAGAGACAGTTAAAGTAACAGTTGTCTGGGCTCTGAAGTGGCAACTCCAATCAGAAGGTACTGCAACCCTAAAATATGGTAACAGTTCATCCTCAAGTATCCAAAGCAGCTATATCACATTGCATTATAATTTCTTATAGACATTTGTTAATATATATGAAATCAGATACAACACAGATATATTAAAGGAATACTGTTTATGCTTAGACATATAAATAACTCTTACTGGAAGATGTCTGTAATTGTAATGCAAATGCTAAAAGATATATAATACAATATTTGCTTTGCTTACCCTTTAGTTTTTATTTTAATTTCTTCCTACAAGTCATAATGCATAAAACCCATGGCTTCCTGCACCATTTTCCCTTTTCTCCCACTTTAATTCTTGATGAGAAAAACCTTTAAACCATAATACTTTCAAAAACACAAAAATTAAAACTTTCGCTTTATAGGTTGCCATACCACCACACTTAGTTAACAAAATATTTTACAAACAAGATGATATCACCCTCTCCATGATATTAATATGATATGTTCTCTGATCTGTAAACAGCTGGTTATCTTGCTTTTCCACGATAAGAGAAAGTGCTGAGGATTTCCGCTTGGTGAGCACATTTGGGCTGAATCTTTCACACGTCACAAATTGCAGATGGGAAGCAGTGATCTTGAACAGCCGATCACATTTCCGTGACCATCTGACACCTTCCATTTAGGAAAATAATACTTTCTATCTTAGCATACCCTCTGCAGCAGCCAGCAAAAGGAATTATGCCTGGTAGACTTTGCTATTCACAACTTTGCAGCTTCTCCTTTGTTTTCTTTCAATACATCGATTTGATTAAATATTTAACTCTTTAATCAGTTATTCAAGGACACAATAATCTCTGCAGCTTTTGGTTATTTTCTATATCATCATTGATATACACAAAGCTGGAGTGTTATAATCATTAGCAATCAGAAAGCATGCTGTAATGGAAGTATTACACTGGAAATGTGTACAGGTTGACTTAAAGGACCTGATTACCACCAATGTGTATAATAGATGGTCTGATTAGGAAACTTATGTACCTTTATTCAGGCTGTTTCTTTGAAATCATCAATATTAACCCCATGTAACTATTTCCTTTCATATTTCCAGAATGTTGCGCACAGAAAAATTAAACACTTTTTACCCGCAGAGGTAGATACGGTATCTGTGTAATATGACAGATAAATATGAGCCGGGTTAACTGGTACAGAGAGTTGTAAATCACTGTAGTGTGATTCTTTGTCTCAAAGGGTTTAATTAGTCTAGAAATTCTTTTCTTATCTGATGACCCCTCCCNACCCCCTCCCTCTGCACACTGCAACAACTTACAACCATAAACGCCCTGCAATCTGAAGACCAGTGGCCTCAGGAGACTGAGTTGCTACAAAGAGCTGAAAGAGTTAGAAATGGTCATTTTATTGCATTAGAATAGCTCGCTTGAGACTCGGCTAATGTAGTGCTAACTGAGTGCGAGTAAAGATAACAGTGCGACTGTACTGTAATGCCCTGCAATGATAAGTCCTTTGAAAATGGGCTAAATGCAATAATAGTAGTAAGCAACAATGCAAAAGTGTTTCTGGCCACTACTTAACATGATTATAGTTTCTCTTTAATGATGATAATTATTTGAAATGCAGTGCACAATCAAATCAGTTAGAGTTCATGTAGAATGAATCTGCTCAGTTGGATCTGCAGGCGCTGTGCTTGTCACATATTCAACCATCAAACAACGTTCTGGTTCCATCTTTTATGAATGTTACCTATGTATGTGGCCTATTACTGCTTGACGGTAGCATGGTGTTGCTCTATTTCATAGAACATGAACAAACCCATTTATCCCTATCTGTCATTTTATAACTTGTGAGGTATCTGTCACTTCAGGTCCCGTGGGACTCCTCTATGTAAGTTTTTACTCTAATTGAGCTCATTTGTTAATTGACAGTTTACTCTATCCCTAATAAGTCATTTTAAACAGTTTTTGATTGGAATTTGCAGGAATGCTATTTTGTTTTGTTTGGGGTAATTGTTTGTGAACCTGTAACTATCCAGTGTCACCTTACAAATGATTTCATTTCCTGATCATTCTATTCCAGGGTTGCTGGAAGCATACAGCTGGTGTTAAGACAGATAATATGTATATAGTTTCCTGTCTTGCTGGCATAAATTAGACAAGGTTAGTTGCTTTTCTTCCCATATTTTTAATACCAGTACAAAGCTTCCAGACCCTCATTCCAGGACCTGGACAGAGTATGGAGTTTGAAGTCACCATAAAGTAATGTGAACTCTTAAGGGTTCTTGGTAATAGTTAATGGTATCTTTAGTTTTGTGTTATTTGCAACAGGAATCTTTACATAATAATTTATGTGGCCACGTGAACATCAGTGGATATTCACACGTAGGTAACATGAGTTGACACCATAATACCAAGGGACTTCAGGTGGATATTAAAGGACCATACCAATTTTTTTTTTTTTTTTTTTTTGCATGTTTGAGCAAATATGCACAGTCCGCATTTTCCAAAATATACTGCTGGAGTGGTAGCTATTATAATTGCTTTTCCTACCTTCCAGACTGCCATTTGTTTCAGTTAATTCCAGTAAGCTATTAAATCAACTTGTAGAGACTTGAAATGCACTTGAGGTCACAGTGAACACAGCACTTTTTTTTTTTTTTTTNTTTTTTTTTTTTTTTTTGAAGTAACTTTATTAACCGGTCCAACACAGAGCTGCACGGAAGTAAATGTATGTCTCCGCCAGGGAATATAATCCCAGGAGGACAACTTTTACTGAGAAGTTAAAAACAATTCAGACATACTATATGTTTTAGAAGGTGAAATACTGAATTTAATTTTAGGGCGGGTGTTTCACCTGAACATTTGATTTTGAAAAATTTGGAGATTTGGCAAAATAACACAAAAACTAAAATACAGTTTTATGTTTTGGAAAATGGCTGACAGTAACATAACATGTATGCAGGTAGTATTTATTGGGCTTAAACATGCTAAATCATCGATGTGGTCCTTTAAACTATATGTACTCTGGATACTGTGTTATATAAAAGCAGGGCATTCCCATATAACACAACATTGTGCTCTGTCTAACCCCATGATGGATGTTGTATTAGGTTTCACCCCTTTGTGTCTGCAGCCTGTAGGTCGGCTTCAGGTTGTAGAATAATAAAGTGACCTGATAAGACATGAAAATATGTTATCTAAACTATTTTCATTTTTTTCTCCAGTACATGTTATATAACTTTGCATTGGTTGGGGCATGTGCTGTGCTTGTGACATGCTTTTTTCACACAATATGTTTTCATCTTATTTAATTCAACATCATAAACACTGTAGATATAATGATACACTGTGTATAATACAGATGCAAAAGTGAAGTTTGTGTAGAGCACCTTCTTTTGAAGGACTAGCAGCAGTAAAATTAGATGAGGGGTTATTTTGGCGATGGAGATTAAGGCAGGGGCTTTTTGTCATTTGTGCGAGACAAGCCATTCATCCATCCAGTTCACAGCCAAAAAAAGGCTGGTCCCAGAAATTAGCAGTTTCAGCTCAGCAGCAAAGTCGTCGGGCTGTGAAGGCAGAGAGAAATTGACTAATTAGCAATGCGCACTAAAACTTGACGGTTCTCTCTATAACAGCGAGGGAAAGACTCGGTTTTTCTCCCCCTTTCTCTTTTCTTTCTTCCATAGATGTTTGAAATCGCAGTCATTTACGCTCGACAGTTTTTACAATAGCCTTGAGCCATAATTTTGCGAGTCTCTCCAGCATCCATACCCCTGCATGGTCTCTCTCCACCGGCCATGCACGACCGTTTCTCTCCCCAACCGTGGATTTCCTATTACTCTCGTTACGACTCACTGAGCCCCAGGCCCAAGGATAATGATGTGTTGTTTCTTGGTAGCATAATTTGTCACACGTATATTTCTTCTTCTTCTTCTCTTGCAGAAAGCACAGCTCCCTCTCACACACTCACACACTTCTTGTTAATTCAGAAGAACAAATGATCAACGTCAACAAATAACCTGAAATAGTGACTTTATGAGTTGGAATCAATGGTTATTTTGAGGCACCACCGGCTATAAGACTTAAAAGGAAAGGATATTTCCTAAAAGAAGAACAAAGGAAAAATCCAAGTGATTACTGGGAATCTGAAGCTTACTTTCTTTTTTTGCTCAAGAGCTGAAGTCAGGTAAGTTTGGCTCCTTCAGGCAAGCTGCTCACATGATTTAGTTGTGACAGGCGCTTTTTGGAGAATGTGGCGACATTACAGGACGCTTGTGTCAAGTTTACGCACATTACGCACGAAGAAAACAGCTTTTATAGTGTATTAGAAACCTTAGATATGCATATTACATTTATCGCCACCGAAAGCTGTATTTCAGCGAATAATCCGCGGTACTCACGTCCGTTTAACTCAGGTAGGATAAAAGCGATACGCACCGTACTGACTACCGGGAGACAAACGATTGCTTTTGTATGATTCCGTAAATCTGTGCCATGTGTAATGTCCTCATTGTGGGGGTGTGCAGCAAGATCGGAGAGGGATAAGTGATAGCTGAATGCTGCATACTATCCGTCCGCCGTTGGGGTCGTCTCTTTTTCCCGTATCCCACAACTTCAGTCGCGTTATCAGGGGGAAAGCGCCGCAGCATCTCCGTATCCCGGTTTTGTTTTGACAGCGCCCTTCAACCCTCAGCCTCCATTTAAATCATCTTAAGAATGAATAAGAGCGGATCGCTGTGGGAACTACTGCGGTTTTGTTTGTTGCTTTACGACAGGAGCTCAAAGTTGAAAACGACTGAAGCCGTGTCGGATGTAGATTCTCTCCGGCTTGCATGGCGTGATGGTTATTCCCAGCTGGATCAGCGGGAGAGCTGTTCAGTTTTCTTGTTCAAGAAATCATTTCCTATTGTGTTAGTTCAGGGAGAAGACCTATAGGCTGCGTGTGTTGTGCAGATAAATGACCTGAGGTAAATGGCTTGCATGGTTTGTTTGTTGCCTAGGTGGCGTTCACAGTCAGGAAGTCATGTCCAGATCGGGTGATAGAACATCCACCTTTGACCCAACACACAGTGACACCCTGCTGCATGGGCTCAATCTCTTATGGAGAAAACAGCTTTTCTGTGATGTGACTCTCACAGCCCAGGGACAGCAATTCCACTGCCACAAAGCTGTACTGGCATCCTGCTCCCAGTACTTCAGATCTCTCTTCTCCTCCCATAATGTGATCAACAATGAGGGGAGCAAAGGGGACCAGGGGAGCAGTGGCACCCCGTCGTCCTCTCCTGATGACAAGCTGGTCACTCCCAGCGCTAGGCCCATCAATAACCTGGTACTCCAGGGTTGCTCCTCCATTGGATTACGGTTAGTGTTGGAGTACCTGTACACTGCCAATGTGACTCTTTCCCTGGACACAGTGGAAGAGGTGCTGTCAGTCAGCAAGATTCTCAACATCCCCCAGATCACCAAGCTCAGCGTGCAGTTCCTCAATGACCAGATTTCAGTGCAGAACTACAAGCAGATCTGCAAGATTGCTGCACTTCATGGACTGGATGAGACCAAGAAGCTGGCCAACAAGTACCTGGTGGAGGATATACTGCTGCTGAACTTTGAGGAGATGTGTGCCATGCTTGATGCTCTGCCACCCCCGGTGGAGTCAGAGCTGGCTCTCTTCCAAATGTCAGTCCTCTGGCTGGAGCATGACCGGGAGACTCGCATGCACTATGCCCCAGACCTTATGAAGAGGCTGCGATTCGCCCTTATACCTGCCCCCGAGCTGGTGGAGAGGGTGCAGTCTGTTGACTTTATGAGGAGTGACCCAGTGTGCCAGAAACTACTTCTAGATGCCATGAACTACCACCTGATGCCCTTCAGGCAGCACTGCAGGCAGACCACGGCCAGCAGGTGAGGAGGAGACAAACATACTGTACATACAGATGCAAACACACACACACGCACACACCAGTGGCTATAAAAGATTGATGGTAGATGATTAAATGTGATTTCTTTGGCAAATTTGAAGAAATATTGCTCACACAGGCTGTATAATTGAGTACAAGTGGTCAGCTGGAGGGAGGGTGATGCTTGAGCTGTGGGATTTTCCTGTAAAAGCCTTGAACTATTTAATATTATGCTGTATGCATAATTACAAGGTTAACACATGTTGTAGCGAGGGGAAAACATCTCTTTATTTCCTCACACATCTGTGTAATTGCTCTCTAATCAGTGTAGACAATATGCAGCAAACTAGATAAAGGTTATGCATTTGAATTGTGGCAACTCGCTTGGATATAATTTGAAATGCTGTAATTAAATTGTTGCCACAATTATATGGTAATTACATAACAATTGTGGCATGAGTGCAAGGATGCTGCAGCTATTAACCCTACAAAAAATGAAATTAGAATATGGCCAGAGAAGATTTGGAATTTCTGAGTCTGTAGAAGTATTATATTTCTATTTGAGGCAATGGGGTGATGTTCCTTATTAAGGTTAGGTGTGTCTCACTCACACAAATATGGGCCAAGCTGCATGGCTTGCTTCCATGTTTGTCCTGATCAGCATTATAGATGACACATAGACAGGTGTTGTCAGTAATTTGACTGATTGACGGTGCTGTTGTCAGGTTTTGTTTACTGAGCTGACTCTACTTAGACAAGGCAGGGAATCTTTAGTAGTGATGGCTTAAATGTTCAAATATTTTTTATTCATTATACATTTGTGAAAAGTAGGAAAACAGAGCTGCGGCATTAGAACACCTCTAAACTTTAAACTGTAATTTTGCACAAAGGGTCTGAAAGTATAATCATTTTACATGTGCGTATTCTTGCATTATCCTAATAACATATCTTTTCCCCACATATGGACCCAAATGAGCAAGGATTCAAGAATCCTCATAATTAGTTTCACATGCCACTGTTTCTCTCCTCTCAATTAATCACCATTATCTATGTCCAGGGGCTCATTTGCATATGAATAACCCCAAAACACTTCCGAGTGGGCCAGTAAGAGTGCACCGAGACGATGGTGATTTGCCCAAGCATAAAAAGTAAAATACAAAAACAAAAAAGAAAAAAAAGGTGAAAGTGTGTGAATATAAAGGCCATGTTGCTCTTATTCTTTTTACTGCATATTGTGATTAATTGGTAGATTTGTGTTGAAATCCATTAGAAGACAGAAAATGGTCATTAATGTACAGTATGTGTGGTGTTCTGAGGTTGCATATCACATACTGTTTCCCACATCTAACTCAGACATGTCACATGAATCATGATAGCCAATGAAATAGAGACATTTTATTGTCAAGTTTATGTACTCAATTGTGCTTTTAGCCTCAAGCATGGCACTCTACAGGCCCGTCCTAGCTTCTTAGCTAATTGAAAAGATATATTTAGAGTACAATAACCATTCAATAACACAACAAAAGCATAAGTGTGCTGTTGAGGATTATTTTTGACTGTATGTGATTACTAGTCTCAGGCTTTGTAGCTGTACCTAGACAAGCAGTATTTCTTCATCCACTCATGCATTTATTCTATGTTAAATTTCAAAGAATGCTTGTAAAGATTAGTACTGTCTGAAATATTTAGTAATCAACATGAACACAATAATCCATTGTAACTAATTTGAGGAATTAAAGGAGTTCAAGCCGAGATTATTTTGGCCTTTGGGTGCCATATTTCATGCCTTAATACCTGCTTTGTTCTGTGTTTCCTAACACCTGTCCACATGTGCACACGTTTGGCATTACAGAATCCGTTCCAATAAGAGAATGCTGTTACTGGTGGGTGGTTTGCCTCCTGGACCTGATCGTCTGCCCAGCAATTTGGTCCAGTACTATGATGATGAGAAAAAGACATGGAAGATTCTCACAAGTGAGTAGAAAAGCTCTGCTTTTTACCTGCGGCAGCTTGTGTTAGTGGCTTTTATGATGAGAAATAGTTGTTCCTATGGATGACTTTAACACAGGTTAATTTCCACAGAAAATGAGGAAAGGAGTTCCCTAAATCCTTGAGGTAATAATGTATCACTATCACTTTTAATATAAGTTTTTAATCAGAGCGTGACTTCACGGCACTGTGGTGTTTCATGACTGGTTTCCTGCGTTTTTGCTGAAATATGCTGGTAGATGCAGGATGAGATTTACTTGAATCTAGTGATCAATTATGGCAGAGGTAGAACAGTAATGAATGACATATTTTCTCAAAAGCCTTTAAATGTAGTTTGATTATTCTTTCACAACTGATCAATACATAAGATTGCATTACCCCATATGGAGTAATACCAATATGGAATGAATCGTTGACACAGTGTCACTATTGATACTGTGTTTAGATAAGGTAACGCAAATACCAAGTGACAAATGTGATCAGTGGAATAAAGCAGCTGCAAAGCAACAAATAAACATTGGTTTTTACTGACTAAATGGTATAAATTGGTGGCCTATTAACTGCAGGAATTTATTCCAGCGAGAGTATGGTTTGTAGTATTGATTTTATGCCCTATTCCTGGAGGCAAGTTTTCATAATCTTGCCAAAAAAAAAAAAAAAAAANGGAAAAAAAAAAAAGCATCCACTGAGAAAATTTACAAAGGAAGTGGTCATTCCTACAACACATACATCTGAACTATGCACCAGCACCATGCTGTTCTTCTTACTGTCTTTCCTGACCTTTTAAGGCTCTCCACTATATTGTTGCCAAAGGTCAAACAAGTGATAATAGGAATTTGTCCTTTGCATTCCCATTGCTGCTCCTATCGAGTTTTCTTCTTTGTTGTAGAAGAAGACATATCTCAGGAGTGTTTCTTCATTCATACATATTAGCCACAGACCCTTTTTTTCTGTCAGCTTGACCTGTGCACTTAATATTCTCACTGAATGTCACATTTTTTCTGTTGTAACTTATGATGTAAAATTTTTTGGGACGTAGTTCCTCCTATCCTGGAATCATAATGTTTCTTGGCAGCGGTCTGGTATTTTACCTCAAGTTTGGCCAAATTTATCAGCGTGCACTCTACCAGAGGAGGCATACAAAAACAATAGCCTGAAGCCCGCTGGTGTTTATGTTGTCATTTTCTCATTAAATTCACTCTCATGGGTATAAACTACAACAAGCAAAAGGTCAATAGGGATTTCCATCACTCAAAACTAAAAAGTTAACACTCAAATGGTCCGTGGCCAAGTGGAAGGACAAAACTGCAAAATCATCCCCTTAACACATCAGTGAGCATCTGATGTAGCTTCCACACAATGGATGTGGAATAGAAGATTATTAACATTCAATCATAACTTTTCAATGAGGCGAAACCTGAGAGGGACAGGCTTTGATTAAGACATTCATCAACACAATTTGGGAAGAATCTGATCCCTCTCACTGTGTCAGATATCTGCTGCTTGGCAATTCCAGAGTAAAGTTTGCCATCTAGCGTACCCACAGCAGCGTGGACAAACACAAGACAAAGGCAGGCTCAGGCATAGCGCTGGACTACTCTCTCTCTCTCTCTCTCTCTCTCTCTCTCTCTCACTCTCTTCCTGTTTCTTTAAACCAACCTGAAATAAAAAAAAATCTCACATATGCAGCGCTGCTTAGAACAAAGGAATGCAACTCAGTGGGATGCAATTGTAATGGTGTTTAAGGCACGTGAGAGCTAGAATACCAGTGGTGCATTAGCTGTGGAGTCATTCAACCGACCCAACTCTGCCTCTATGCAGAGGTTTCTGACTCCCTCTAGTGAGCCTGAGAGCTCATTGTAGAACGGAGTGATGGCATCCATCTCATAGAGGACATGCTTGTCCTGCTCTCCCATGTCTGCTGCTTTGTGAGGACCTGGGTTCCATAATTTTAGACATCCTTTTAGATCATAATTCATGGTATAGGCCCATAAGAGAACAGACATATTATATTTGGTTTCAGGCTGTGAGAATTGCCTTAGTTATTACAGTCTGGCTATATTAATGTCAGCTATAGTGTATATACTGTTACTTATTTTACTGTTCACCTGTATTCCAGACACCTGTGGATGGAAAATGTCTCAGATCCTCCCAAAGTATACAATACTTGCTTTCCCTTTCAGTTTCCTGACATACTGTAAAGCAACAATCTGCGTTTCTCATCAGTATAAGATGATTTTTTTAGTACAAGTATAAGTCAGTAGACATCAAGTAAAAAACCGCCCATCCATGTCCTATATACTGCTGACTGAATGATAATGTAAATAGCATGTAAGGGAATCTGGCAGTCATATGGCAGTCGTCTTTGAGGTGCACTGGAGGTAGGAAACCTAATCCTCTCATTCCAGATAAAGCTGTGTTTTTTAGTGTGTGTAGTATTAGCTCCTATCTGAGACTCCTCTCCCATAGAGGACCGGCACATGTCAGCCAGCCAGAGTGAGATTGTAGAGAGAGGCCAATTGGAAAGAAATGAGATTCAAGGCTGTCTAATTTTGCAGCAACTGTGATCCATCAGGCGGTGGGGAGGTGACAGTGGAAATGACTGATGGAGACAGACAGGTGGGCTTTAACATTTCACTGATTTGTGCTCAAAAGGCGCCGGGCCTGAGATTTATTGAGTGAACACGATCATGTTCATTATGACTGTCACCTAAGACCATTTCTCTACATCTCAATGGGGTCACTTTAGCAAGAGAAGATGGAGGAGAGGAGGGGACCAGAAAAATAGACACCAGGGAAACTCCTCCACGAGGGTCCTGCTGCAGCTGTGGGACTGCAGCTGTCTTTGCTATCTATGATGAGACACTAAAGACTCTACGAGCTGCATGTAATCATTAATAAATCGCTGTAAAAGCAGATGACCTGGCACATAGGAATACTAGTTGAAGAAAAAGATGAAGTAAATTGTTGTACTCTCGTTCTCATAGATAGACAGATGGATGGATGGATGGATGGATGGATGGATGGATGTTGCAGAAATCACTTCCTGCAAATGGATGATTGGAAGGTTATAAAACAAACTGACTGAGTAAAGGGAAATAAATCCAGTAACAGTGATTCACACTGACGTCCAAAATGTGTGTGTGTGTGTGTGTGTGTGTGTGTGTGTGTGCCATGACAACAAGCACTTTGGCCAGATGCAAAATGTGAAAAATATTGTAAACTGAACTAAAGGACACTCAACATGGTTTGTAATAAAAAAAAAAAAAAANAAAAAAAAAAAAAAAGGAGCTGCATGAGAAACACAGCAAGTGCAGTTCCACATACATTTTGTAGAAATGAACAGTAATCAAAATTTCATTTTACTGTAACTAACATCTATTTTCCAGCATGGACTTATATTTGTACCTCTGCAAAGGAAGTTATGCTTTCACCCACATTTGTTTATTTGTTTGTTAGCAGGATTACTCAGAAAGTTCTTAACCAATTTTGACGTAACTTGGACGGATGGACTTGGGGGCATGGGGCAAAGCCCAGGAAAAACCCCATTTAATTTTGGATCCAGATCCAGGAATTTAAAAAAAAAAAATAAATAAATAAAAAAAATATATATATATATATTTCTAAACATTGCAAGATCAAAATATTTGTCAATTTCCAGGCATATTAATCCAATGATAGACTATCAGTAGGTACCATTTGATCTGGATCCAGATAAGGATCTGGATCTGGCAGACGAGCACATTTGCTTGGACGAGGGGCACATTAATGGAATTGCTATACCACAACAAAAAAGACTAGAAATATGCAACAACGCAAATATGTAGCTGAGATGCTGCAGATTTAGAAGCATGCAAACAGTTTTGATGTATTGATAGAGAGAGATTCAGTAAAAAATACTTTTTTCTATTATAAATTCTTTCTCTGGGCTATTATTAGATGAAGGAAAATTTTGTCTAGGCTTGTTCAGCCTTGGTGTAAGTATGTGTTTGAATGAATGCCCTTCTATTATTCTCTGTGATATGTAATAATTTCTGATTGGCACCATTGATGTTTGTGTTTCTTCTAGTAATGCCTTATAATAGTGCTCATCATTGCGTGGTGGAGGTGGAAAACTTTGTGCTGCTGCTGGGTGGAGAGGACCAGTGGAATCCCAATGGTACAGTAACACCATTTCTGATGTCAAACATTATTTAAAGGACCCTACCATCCATTTTGCATGTTTGAGCCTAATATATGCAATATTCATACATGTAACATTACTGACAATCATTTCCCAAAGCATACTACTGGAACAATGAATTAAAACATTTTTTTCCTACCTTCCAGACCACCACTGGTTTCAGTTCTTTCTGAAACTGAACTTGTTGATACTTGAAACGTTCTTGGTAATACATCATCACAAACAAGTCGTGTATTCAGCTTTTTCAAAGTTACATAATTTTAGCACTAGTTTAAGCACAATAAAAGGTGTGAATGTATGTCTCCGACCTGCTTTTATCAGAAAATTTAAATGACCGTGACTTCACAAGGCTGCGTAACTATGAACAGGTGAAACATCAATTTTTGAGGTGGGTGTATCGCTTGAATATTTGATTTTGAAAGATTAAGAGATTTTGCAAAATATCAGGAAAACTGAAATACAGTTTTATCCTTTGGGAAATGATTGTCAGTAATGTAACATGTATGAAAATTGAATATATTAGGCTCAAACATGCAAAATGGCCAGTATGGTCCTTTAAATCTGAGAACACCCTGACCAGTCCAATGGCATCAGAGTTCATGTGACATTTTCAGATAGTTTGCAACCTGCATCCCAGAGACAGTGATATTTGTCCAGCTCTGAATGGACAAAACCCCTTCAACACTGAAATATCAGAGGTGTAGGAAGGCTAAGCTGTGTATTTTTTGTTTTGTTTTGTTTTTGGTATAATGGTGATAACACAATCAGAGTAATAAAGAAGTAAACAAAGCAACAAACCATTTTCAACAATTTCCTGGGTGACAATAATTAACTGCTATTATTTTTTCTGCATTCCGCCATGTTTTATAATAATACAGTACCATACATGCCAAAATAATATGTTAATTTAGTTTTGGCTTAAAAAAAAAAAAAATCAACACCATGTTATTGACATATCACAGTTATTTTTTTTTTAACACATGTTACAAAACCAAATTAACTCTGTGAGTGGACAAACAACACTTCAGTTAACACGTCATCCCTGGTAGTGCTGAAGAATCAGCACATTTTCACACATCTGTGTCTGCGAGCGGTGATTTTCTGTCAATGTGTTAATATTAATAATCATAAATGAACAGTTGTACAGTCACAGTTGTGCATTTATTGGTATGTTACACCTTTGATATGACTCAGCCAATCAGCACTGAGCACTACTGTTGTCTATTTGCATGAACTGTAAAGATTTTGATATAAAGTGCTATAAATTGTACTTATTGTGCATTATAAAATATATCCTTTGTCATAGATCTTGATTTGTTTGTGTTTTGTAGGAAAGCACAGCACTAATTTTGTCAGCCGCTATGACCCCAGATTCAACAGCTGGATACAGCTGCCTCCAATGCAGGAGAGGTGAGTCAGATTTATGAATACAAAAATGATCATTTACTACATCTTTTGATTTTTGATTTGCTTTATTGCTAATGGTCATTCTTTTTCTTCAGATTTACTTTCAGTTTATAGCTATGGTTAATAAAAGTTAAAACAGGTGTACAGTATAACTGATGATGATGTCTTAAACAATTGTAGGATTTTCAGAGGTCTAGGCAAAATGGCACAAACAGCATGTTTTTTATCATGATGTGGTTATAAAATTTAATTTTTGAGAATTTGATGAGTTTTTATGCACAATAATGTTCCGTAGTACCCTAATTTAATTACACTATTTTTTTTTATTTAAAAAAGCACATGCAGAAATAAATACATCTGTTGCATTGCCATAGGAACTGGCACACCTTTATTTTTATTAAAATTCAGTGGGAATATGTTTTTTTCTATGCATAAATGAAATATGATTTTAAATCTGAAAAAAGGTGGTTTCTATTCTTGTAGTATAGGTCACTGGTTCTCAAACTATGGTAGTGTACCACAGGTGGTACTTGAAGTGCCCTGCTGTTGTGAAAATTTCTACAGAGAATCAGAACAATTGAAATCTATGGAAATTTTGTTATTATGGTAAATTATTCACAATTAAAATGACTTTGATTAAGAAATAGTTTTAAAAATGTAATTGTTCTCATTTAAGTTAGAATTTGTTTATTTGTGGCCCAACTCTGCCCCTCGCACACAGTCTACTCCCGCAACTTTTGAGATCTTAACTTGCAAATATGTGTCATTGACTTTAATATACCTGATGCTAAGCTAGATTTCACTAATCGCAGATCCAGTAATGTCAGAATGATTTCCATTTTACACAGAGACACATCTGTCGATAAGCCTTCAGTGAATTTTTTTCGCTGGTTTAATGATGTTGTCTGGTTGACACCTCCTCCTCCTCCTCCTCCTCCTCCTCCTCCTCAGGAGAGCTAGTTTCTTTGCCTGCCGCCTNCCTCCTCCTCCTCCTCCTCCTCCTCCTCCTCCTCAGGAGAGCTAGTTTCTTTGCCTGCCGCCTGGATAAACACCTGTATGTGATTGGTGGGAGGAATGAGACAGGCTACCTCTCCAGCGTGGAGTCCTACAACCTGGAGACTAACGAGTGGAACTATTTGTCGTCTCTGCCGCAGCCTCTGGCCGCCCACGCGGGAGCAGTGCACAATGGGAAAATCTACATCTCAGGTCAGGAGAGATCCCAACACTCAACCTTCACCTCCTGGTGCTCAAGAATCCAGTTTTGTTTTGTAATAACAGATTACTCAACATGCATTGCTACATGTACAAAGGATTTCTCATCTGTCTGCATGCACATATAAATACACTATACGTTTTTGAAGAAGGACATCAATAATTTTTACTGTCTCAAATAGAAATTTATTGTACAGTTTAGTCAGAAAAATGAATCAAAACACAAATAACGCAAATGAAACATAATAGCATATGAAACATAATAAACCATGTAAAAACAACCAAAAAAAAACCCTGCAAATGTGGACCTCATATCAGGTGCTTGTCCTACTTATTAAGTGACAGAGCCGCTTAGGGTTCTTGTGACCACAAGGGGGGCCCCCCATCAAGGGTTTGGTTTAATTATCCAAAAAACAGATTTTGATGATGTAAGAAGGTTAAAATCTGCTTCGGGCGCCAAAATGCTTGCTTGAGCCAGCCTTGATGATATTACAAAATAAGATACAAACAAAGATCAAAATCCTACAAATGGAACAGCATGCGATACAACACGTGTATCAAGATGGGTAAAAACCAAGCGTTAAAGGTTCTGTCATTATCTTCTATTCATCTAATGACTTTCAATATGAACAAATCCCCTAAACCAGGAGGAGAAAAAAATTAAAATCCACCTTCAAAGGCTGAAAAGCAGAATAGAATTCAGAGTTGCATTTTTTGTCATGCCGATCATGCTTCATTTTGAGTTATTTTGACAAGGTATCTCAGCTATTTTTTCTGCAAAGGTCGTGGCTGCAGTACCAGAACCAAAACCAGTTTAAACCAATATATAAAAACATAACCATGTATGTAACATGCTAATCTGCATTGGAATGTGAGATGCTTATAATTCTCCACTATTTTGATCAGCATTTTAATGATGGTTGGTAGCTATGCGGAGTCTTGCTGAAATGTGTTATCAGCTCTTTTGTTTTAGTGACATTTAAATAACGAAAGGACTCATCACACCAACGCAGAAAATCATCAGCAACAGATGAAATCTTTCTCATCCAAAAGCTGAATCATCAGAGAACTTTTTGATGTGACTATTGTAGTATTCACGACTATTGTAGTATTCACTGCGGCAGTTATATTATACAAAATACAAAGAAGAGTGAGAAAGACACCAGCCTTGAGAGAAACACGTTTGAATAGAACCTGTTGGACAAGGTGCCACTAATGCTGACACATTCAGATCTAAAAAACATCCTAAAATCATTAGATGGAGAGGAAACATCTAAAACAATATATGATCATTATACAGTTTAATATTAAGATATGAAACCTTAAATTATTAATCCATTGATGTCTCCTCCACCAGGTTTTCAATAAGGACCATCATTGATCAGTTTATACCATGTACCGTCTATCAGTCAGTATCCACCTATACACTCTATTTGAGCACAGTATTAAAGGCTTAGTGCTTTTTTTTTTTTTTTACCTCTTGCAGGAGGCGTTCACAATGGAGAGTATGTGTCCTGGCTCTACTGTTATGACCCTATAATGGATGTGTGGGCTCGGAAACAGGATATGAACACAAAGCGTGCCATTCATGCCCTGGCTGGAATGAACGACCGCCTATACGCTATTGGCGGAAACCATTTGAAAGGTAAGTACCTGAGTGTTTTTTTTTAGGTAATGAACACAAAACAGGTCAAGATTGATCCTGTTTTCAAAGCTGTGTGAAAGAGATGCTGCCGTTATGAGCAAGCGGCCCACGACCTTCATTACACTGTGAGACCTGCACTCACCGTTTCCTTTCATACACCATTCTAGGTGTGGTATGAAAATATCAAACAGCCGATACAGATATGATGACGTGTTCTGCATTTGGATGTGATCAGGGGAACTGAATGGTGCCTTTGAATGAGCATTTTGAAAAAAACTGAACTTCTATTTATTTCAGTCTTTCCATCAGTCTTTCTTTTTTGGAAATTCTGTGGCAACATTCAGATATTTTTGAAAAGCAGTGCCTTGCAGGTTACATAGAGACAAAACAGGAGAAAGATTATTTTATCTGATCCAGATGTACAGTATTAATTCTTCTATATGCCATTTTATGTAATGTTTAGGGGTGAAAGTTGTTTAGTTCTACCAGATTATGTCAGATTTTGTTATTATTAATTTTGACTATAAGATTAAAGGCCCCAGTACACTTCAAAAGATGCAAGACAAAACAGGCAGGCGAAGACATCCTAGAACACTGTGTACAGTAACTTCCTTAAGATCTGGAGTTCTTTTTATGTTTGCCTGTTAGCAGAGGCAGCGGTGAAAATCGACAGAGAGAGGAGTTGTTTACTTAAGAGATAAAAATGAAGGGAAGGACAGAAAATGAGATTTAGGCTTGTCCTCTAAATCAGAGTAGGAAGGAAGATGGAGAATTTTCTCTGTTTATTCCCACAAATGCAAAGTTTAGACAACTAAAACAAAAGTTGAGCTCTGCCCACTTGCCCCTACTGGTGATGCAACTAGTCACATGATATCTGGAACCAATTACAGTCTGTGAGACATACAAAAAACACCAAAACAGCATGAACCAGTGCATCTTCAGTCTTGCAAATTCGTATAACATATTAAACTGGATCTACAGTGACAGAACCCCATAGTTACACAGACATCATCATCATTATTTTCACATGGTTTTCCTCCCCTCTCACTTAGGTTTCTCCCACCTAGACGTGATGCTGGTGGAGTGTTACGACCCAAAGGCAGACCAGTGGAACATCCTGCAGACACCCATTCTGGAAGGGCGAAGCGGCCCGGGCTGTGCTGTTTTGGATGACAGCATATTTCTCATGGGGGGCTACAGCTGGAGCATGGTACAGTCTTTACCTTACATGAAATTTAATCGTCCTCAATTGTCATATTGATTAGCTGTGCTAAAATAAATACTCTGACCTTTTATGGAAGCAAATGTAGTAACAACAATAAAATAATAAATTAAATAAATGAATGAATATTTCATTACAGGTGAAAGTCCTACATTCAAAATTATATTTAAGTAAACGTCATTAGCGTAATATGCAAAGTAGATAGTAACTATAGCTGTGAAAAAATGGAATGGAGTAAAAAGTACTACATTTTCTCATAAAAAAAATAATTGTACTTAAAGGAACATGCCATCCATTTGCATGTTTGGGCCTAATATGTTCAATTTTCATACACATAACATTACTGACAATCATTTCCCAAAGCATACTACTAGAGCTGTGAATTTAATTTTTTTTTTTCCTTTCTTCCAGACAACCATTGGTTTCAGTTCATTCTGTTACACGATTGAAATCAACTTGTTGATACTTGAATCGTTCATCGCAAACAAGACGTGTATTCAGATATTTTTCAAAGTTACGTAATTTTAGCGTTTAAGCGTAATAAAAAGGCGCGGAGTGATCCGAAAATTCCTCCTGTTGTCAGTTCTTCACTACGGCACTTGAATGCACCATTAGGAAGCATTTTCAGATCACTCCATACTTTTTATTTAAACGCTAAAATTACTTAAAAAAAAAACTTGAATACGAGTCTTGTTCACGATGATGGATTGACTGCCTATCCCAAGAATGTTTCAAGTATCAACAAGTCGATTTTAATAGCATACTAGAATGAACTGAAACCAGTGGCAGTGTGGAAGGTAGGACAAAAAAAGTTTAATTCACTGTTCCAGTAGTATGCATTGGGAAATAATTGTCAGTAACGTTACTTGTATGAAAATTGAGTATATTAGTCTCAAACATTCGATTCAATTCAATTGCAAAATGCCCAGTAAGGTCCTTTAAGTACAGTACAGTACCTCTGTGTATTACTGCTTTTGAGATCCATCTATGATTAAAATGATTGTTAGAGTAATGAATGTGAAATATCTTTTTTTTTTTTTTTTTTTTTTTTTCCCAGGGGGCCTATAAGTCTTCTACTATCTGCTACAGCCCAGAGAAAGGCACATGGACAGAGTTGGAGGGGGAGGTGGCGGAGCCGTTAGCAGGCCCAGCCTGTTCCACTGTCATACTGCCCGCCNGGAGGGGGAGGTGGCGGAGCCGTTAGCAGGCCCAGCCTGTTCCACTGTCATACTGCCCGCCTGCCTTCCTTTTAACAAATGACAACTAATGCACCCAGCAGGTGATGAGGGCGATGACCAACAGAACGACTGGGGGGAGATCCACGAATAAGCAAAACACCTGTCAACAATTTGTGACAAACCCTCCAATCAGACGACGGGGAGTGTGTATAAATTATTTTTTTACAGGTTTGACCAGAGCACTTTCGTTATTCCCTGCTGAAGGTTTGAAAAGAAAAAACATGTAATTCATGTATTTAAACTCATCTGTGTTTCTGAGAAATGGTCCGTTTCATATCTGATTTCATTTAAGCTGTAATAAGTGTTTTTTGGCTTCTCTTATAGCACGCATAGTGTTGAACTGAATTCTAGCTTTCAAATCCATTGTATCTTGTATTCGGTAGAGGCATAAATCAAGCAAAATGTAGTGTTGTTTTCAGGATTGACACCACGAGAAAAAGTGATCAGTCCCATATTGGAATGGGGTTACCTTAAACTAGGACTAGTGTATATTCTTCACCATTCACATGTTATTACTATTTTTCTCTTGCTGGATTGTGCACTTCTCCTGCTGTATCCCCTGGTCACATCATTATGCAACTGTTTTGTTGTATTTCACAGATGGTTTTTGTAAATGCAATCAACAGTTCTTATTTAAAAAGACCTGGTATAAAAATACATTGTACAAAAAGATTCACACACAGAGTTACTGGATGATGCTTAGGATGACCCAGCCCAGGATGAAACTATGTTTCTCTATAAACTGTTAATAAAGATTTCCTTACAGCTTATTAACAGGAAATTATGCCAAATGTTTAAGGTAATTACTTTTGATTCTGAATATTCATAAGACACACTAACATTGACATTGATTATATGGTGATCGTACAATCAGATTCTATTTGTATGGGTAGCATAATGAGATAATGGAGAAGACATACGTCTGGTTGTTCTCCTGTGTAAGTTAATGTTAACAGGCCATTTTATGAGGCAACATATAATAGCATCACCTTGATCAAATTAAGTGCGTGGAAAAAATTAAATTAAGAAAGCATAAAAATGGTCCTTAATGCACTAATAGTGAACTTTATTTCCTCAAACAAAGTTCACTCAAATGTAAATCAGTATGCTGTGTAAAAATAATCTCCAGTAAAAATGAATGAAGTCCAGTCTATTACATTCAGAAAAGTCGACTCTAAATATCGATGCAGTACTTCTTGAACTCTGTAAAGATTTGTTGATTTTCATTCTTGTATATAATCGCTTGCAGTGAAACATTTTTGTGCACTCAACCTCGGATTTATTCTCAAATCCTGTTATATTCTTTGCATTTTAGAATATGAAAATAAACAGACTCTTGATGATTAAACAGATTGATTGCTTCTTTTACATATTAGCCATAAAATTTCATAAATTTAATGTAAACCTTGGTGACCTGATATGAGATTGAAGAAGATGTGTTTTAGGTCAGGTACTGTCTGTGCTCAATCGCCCCCCATATCAAATCAAAATCAGGCCCAGCAAAATTGAAATGGATCAAAGTTCAGTTTGGTCAAACTTTTAGTACAACACCAAAGTGAAGAATCTGGCCACATGTATCTCTCAAGGTGGTGGCAGTAGTGGCATGAGGTTGTGAGGCACAGCTCAAGTCCACAGAAAAGAATGGGTTGCCCAAGCAGCACAAATTTGCAGCTGATCATGAACCTTTGACCTTGGCTAAATAACAGTTGTGACTCATATAGTTCACGACTAGAGTCATTAACCCCTCACACATAACTGTCAGTTAAGTCTCATGTCTACTCTCTGAGCCTAAAAAAGACTATGAATATATTTGAGCTCCAATCACCTTCAAAAAAAAAAAAAAAAAAAAAAAAACTGATTAAACCAAGCACAAGTCTGTAAACCAGCAAGTGAATATGATGTTCACCCTCAGGCTGGTCTGGCCTCTCATGCCAGACCAGATTTAATTTGCTACCATTGACTACCAACTGTCTTTTGAACCCAACA